>JBBPLR010000762.1:0-13199 GCA_038089915.1 Sutorius australiensis
TGTGAATGCATTCTGTGTTGAGAATATAGGTATTTGAACTTACATTTCATATTCCATAACCTATATTCTAGGGCTGAGTCTAGATCATCACATGACTGTGAGAACAGTCTAGGCCATTATGCTATCACTTAGACTCAGCACTGGAGTCATAGATAAGAGCTCTTATTGCTATTCGCTCTTATCCTTACAGCTTATCCTTTACACCTTATTGGTAGATAAGCATATTGGATATGTGGTAAAGGGGATTACCACATATATCCACAGGGTACAGGGTTGTCACCATATCCTGGTTACTGACATCACACTTCTATCTTGATAGATGAAGCAGGGTCAAGGGTTTCACCTTATATGTCTCAACCCTCCAACCTGGGCCTAGGGCCTTTCTCCTTTTGTCCTATCTATTGTTCTACTTATATAGTAACAGACAAACAGTACCATACATAGGATGTATGTATATAAAGGGCTCTGCCCTACACCTAATCTACAGTGCTCGAACCACCTTCAGTACTCTCTTGCAGTCAGAGATCCCTCTGGACTTAGCTTCACTCAGCTATTGGATTTGCTACCTAGCAATCCTCATCCTCATCCTCATATCTCTTACCACTGCACAATATCTTCATCCTCATACAAGTGACTCTATATCAAGTGAGCCTCTCCACTTGATCTACTTCCTTGTAGTGATGTTAAGGCTTGGGCCTCAGGCCCTTGAAGCCCTGGTACCAGGCCCTATGTAGGCCAGGCCAGGCCAGGCCCAGACATAGGGTTTGAAGGGCCTAGGGCCTGGGCTTGGGTTTGGTCAGGCCCAAGCCCAGGGCCCAGGCCAGGGCTTTGGTAGTAAAAGATTATCAGGTTAGGTCCCCTTCAATTGTACAGTGACCACTGTACAGCACTGTGCAAATGTAATGGGATTCTCTTCCCCCCCCTGCCATCTTGCACTATAGTTCAACAATGAATTATGAAAATGATACATATATATGTGCAAAAGTAAATACATGGCTGTGTACACAATGCTATCTATCCATCCATGTTATGGCTACTTTGTAGTAGTCACAGCTGTGTCATCATGGCTGCATCATCCATCTTCACAGTTACAGCTGTGTCATCCATAATCACAGCTGCATAGTGATCTGCATGGGTATGGGTACTCATGGGTATGGGTACAGATAGGTATTTGAAGACACATCAACCCATGACCCATACCCCTCATACCCATGCACTAACACTGCCATGTACAGTTGCACTATCAACATGTCATATAATCATTTACATCAACTGTATAGTACTTCATTTTATAGTTTCAATCAGAAAACTATTTACATATACTGTTAACCCAGGGGTTGGTCCATCATGGGTAGGTACCCAAGTACCCATCTGAGTATCCATGGGTTTTGTATACCCATGGGTTTATGGGTATGGGTAGTTGATGGGTTGGGTAGGGGTTGGCATTGTGAGACCCATGGGTTTACCCATGCTGATCTCTACAGCTACATTATCCATGATTGCAGTTGCTTTTTCATGGCTGCATCATGAATTTGGAGCTTACAGATGATTCAGATCCAGAGGAATAATTGTTTCTGTAGTACATATGATCAAAGAATTTATTGATGACTTTACATTTTGAAAGCCCTGGCCTAGGCCCAGGCCAGGCCAGGCCAGGCCCTTATATAGGGCTTGGGCCTGGGCCTGGGATTGTTCAGGCCCAAGCCCAGCTAAGCCAGGCCCAAGCCAGGGCTTTCAGGCCAAGCCAGGCCCTTAACATCACTAGGCCTTAGTGTGTTTTTTTAGCGAGCTGCGACTCGGCAAAACTATGAAAAGCCAAATAAGTCCAGTTAAGCAGCACTCTGTTTTGCTGATGTAGACAAGTGAATTGGATAGCATTCATAGAACCTACATAGTGAACAAAGGGTTGGATGATGGGTGGATTGAATATCCAGTATTTATTTGCAAAACTAAATGAGCATGAGCATTCAAGATAACCAAAACTGTGAGGGTTAGAGAGTGAATGGAAGGGACAGTAATGAAAAGGAACAAGGCATGCATGTTGCATGGCGAGGAAATGGTATGGGCCAACTACCACATTGTCCAAATCGATAGCAAATGAAACTATAAAAGAGCATAGGGTGTAGATCGTCGGGTACACATCAGTGTCTTTGAGTAATGGACTGATGAAATCGGCACAACGAATGGAATTTGTCGTCGGCGTATATCACGTTCAGCTCTTGAAAACGTTTACCGCCATGACCAAGATTCGTTCAACAGTACGGGCCAGATTATCGACTCTCCAAGCGGTATGTCGAAAGGAATCCCTTGGGCCACGCCGGAGGATAAATTGATAAATAAAATTTCAAAGCCACTGTTCGGTAGTCCTATAATTGTCAAAGCCCACCAGAACCGGACCCGGGTTCAAATGAAGAGCGGGCGCGAGGTTTCTAGAGTCACATGTGACGTGGCATTTCACGGAGGCGAACAAGGAAAGTTGGTCAGCGCGGTTGGCGGTGACCGGTGACCGGTGGCCTTTGCCGGCGCCAGCATTATCAAAAGGAGGCCCCATGTATACGGCCACAAGTGCGAAGAAGGTTCCGAATGTGTTTCAAATGTTAATATGCTGCGAACATTGAAGGAGAAGGGAGAGTTACGAGAGGATATGTAACGGTGGATGGAGCCTTGGAGCGACTATTTATGGTTAGTCTGGCCGTCATGATTAAACCACATCCATGAGGTGGAGAAAATTAAGTGGGCGCTGAAGTGGAGACTTCGAAACACTTTCATTCGCAAAACTTGTTAAGAGATTGAGGTTACAGAAGACCATTTCGATATTAACTGAGATTTAACGTGCCAGCCAAAGAAAATTAAGAAAAGGCAGAATCTCACCTGTCTCAGGAGGTTCCCGAAATTGAGAGGATGGCAGGTTTCCATGCTTAAAGTCTACACCCACGTGAAACGCGGGGACGATGTATATTTGACCTTCAAACCGTGACGTAGTGCAACCGTGCGTTTGACGTACTCACCCTGCTCCATAACTTTATTTGAAGGAAACCATGTTGATCATCTCAGTTGACTCGTCCAGTAGCCAGGTACCTCTGGTCGCCACGTAGTGATCGCGGGGCTTGTTACCAGATCGAAGTAGCCTGTGAAGTGTGCGGCCTTGCTCTTTTTTGCGTCAAAGTGTGAAGCATATGCATACGATGGTTTTCAGGTGTGTAATTATGGACTTGCCGGTCAAGAGCCTGAGGAACCTTCATTTTTTAAGTGCTTGAGGCAGCTGACGCTTTCTCCCACGACATGCGTCATGTGGAGCCGTGACAATTATGCTTTCATTGGAGTTCTGGGTTCTATTCCCCCGCATGATGCTGATAGTCGCCGTGGAATCGCTTTCATCCTTGCAACAAAGTAACCAGTGATGAAAGGAGTGATTTCCATCCGGCAGAAATAATATTACAACCGATTGATGTTCTTTGGCCAATCGAACCGAGTCACTGGCGGCGTCTTATAGTCCTTCAAGCCGCAGCTTCCAGTAGCCACATCTGACTAGAGCCTGTGTACCCATTCGCCACGAATACCTGTAATGGCTGGGTTCAACACCAGTACAAGGAAACCACTTCTACCATTCCTACCCTTGAACTGTTCTGACTGACGTCCACATCGAGGGTAAACTGCAACTTGGACGAAACGAACAATCTATCGAAGCAATTGCTCGAGCGCAATACGAACGTGTGAGCACAGGCTTACTGGTACATCTGTATCCCCAAGAAAGAAATAGAGTTGAGTGACCATGAGTTGTGCCCTTCGCCCCTGCTGTTTACCTCATAATATGGTGGGAAATGTTCTGTGACGGAGACGCCGAGCAAGGACCCGCTTGCAACATTCTTGATTAGGTAGCCATCCTTGGTGTTGGTCAGTTCCCACTTTTAATCAAGTCAACGTGTGCAGGCACGCGAGTCGAAGTTGATTCACGAACCGTCCAATTCTCATCGGGATCTTCGTGGAGCGCGAAGACCCTACCATCTTCGCCCGGGACGAGGTATACGCCGTCCTTCCCGTAGCTGCGAATCTTGTACCGACCATCGCAGATGACGTCATACTTGAGGTCTTCGTACGCAAGGTCGAGGAAAGCCTTTTCCGTCTGGCACGCTTTACCGAAAATGTCGATCCAATACTTCCATTTTCTCTCGCTCTCGGGGAGCTTGTTGATATGATCGTTGATGAATTCTAGAACGCATTTCTCGCCAAAAGCATGTATATCGTGGGTGAGCACCTACTCCTGTACTGTTCGAGAGGTCTCCCGCTTGCATTCTCTTGAATCCACAGAGTATAGTACAGTGTGTCTAAAAGACACCGTCTAGCCATTTCGGCCCAAATAGAAAGGAAAGCACACACTTCGGATCGTTGATGGATCGACTAGTAGCTTGCTAGCGATGGTATAATATCCCTAGAAAACATTGGCACCTGAGTTAAGCAAGCGAGTCTGCAATTTACCATGATGCACGGTAAAAGGACGATGTGCATGCTTTCAATGGAGTGGTACGTGTCAGCCAAGAAGCCAAAAATTCCGAGGGAACGAACGCACTCGAGCCAATCACCCTCCCGGGCAACACTTTCATAGAGTTCGATCGAATTCTTGAGTTGTTGTGAGATTGGTTCGTTTGCAACGATGTCCTGCGGAATACCCAGTTGTTTTTCGCAGACGTTCCGTACGTCGGTCGCGTACTGAAGACTGCTGGACAGCTTCCCGACATAATTCTCGAGATCCTTGAACGATACCTTGGATTTCGAACTCGCGATCGACTGCATTTTCACTCGGGCATAGAACTCGAGGTATGTAGCGTCCTGCTGCAGATCGTGTTCAGACGAGCGAGAAACCAACGTAGACCAGCTCACGATCATATAGTGCCGAAACCCGTTCAGAGGTGCTGTGCCTCGGGCCATCTGACGAGGGAAGGAATGATCTACAAAATCCTCCCAGGATTCTTGATTACATTTAATTAGATACTGGATGTGGTCCTCATTCGGCGCTGGAATGCTAGTAAATACGCTGAGCCCGAGGAGAGCGGCTGGTCCGAGAGTCCTGTGAGTGATGACTGATGTTAGACGAGATTTCCGATTGGATGTACACACTCGGAATAGCACCCATGAGGAACCACATCGGAATGTACCGGCCAAAGACCACTGTGTTGGCTATCTCGGACGAATGAGAATGCATGAGCTAGCACAAGGCCGGGTAAAAATGGGTTGTTATGTGCATGAGTCTGGACTATGCATAAACAAATACCCACCTTGGCGAGTTTCGATACGCGAGGATGGAATGTCGTGGGCTCCAACGAATGAAGGAAGGCGAGCATTAAGATGGCGTCCCAGAGAAAACGAGGAAGGGGCGTGTAAAACAACTCGATGGGATATGATAAGCCAGTACGTACGACGAGCTCATTGTGCTGGGTGAAGAGTGAGCGCCCCGACGTATTAAGGTGGAGCAAGGGGCACCAATGAATGAATCGAAGCAGCGAGAGCGCGTGCAGACCCTCTTGGCTGGCACATGAGGTAGCTTACTCATATCGATCCCCGCAAGGAATATGCCCCCCACAGAACCCTCCAAAGGATGTGAAGGGCAGAAAGCAGCATTCGGTCTCTAAACTGTGCCAATTGTGATGTAACGCAGGATCTCCCTAGGGTTCTTTGCGCGCAAAACGGCGTAGGCTCTAGCCGCCAGAGGGTTGTACCCGTGAACTGCGCTGGGTCGGTCTTATGTAATCGTTATGTTGTCCCATCACACTAGCCCCGCCAAGTTGTGAGCGGGCGATACATAGCATGATGCAGGAACGAACGAATGTCGAACCGCTTCTTCGTTATCTAGGGTTCAAGTGATGCCAGCATGCAGATATGAGGCGTTAAACCCGCTTTGTTCCAGGGTATACATAGCACCCTGTACGGTCGGAGTTGGTTATGGCTGCCAGCGATCTTGACTGGGTTCTCGGCCAATTGCCCTCGTCGATATGGTTTGAAAAGTAAAGTTGTTTCCTACAACTCGGAGGTTCAGGCACCTCAAGGTGCAGGACGTGAATCGGCAGAGCTGGAAAGCTCAATGGTACCTGCCGTCTGACGAACAGGCTCATCGGATATTGATGAGTTGCCTGTTTGTGGGAGTGCTTACCTTGGTGAAGGACCCAAAAGACTCGGGCCTGGTGTCAAGACCGCGTACGAGGTTAGTAGGTATCATTATCGATGACGAGATGCTCATACAAACCTTCAATTTGGCACTCCGCAAGTCCGCAAACTTGGGCAAAGATTTTCAGTTTGGAACTTATCTTTACGCCGCTCTCATGTAGGTCCAGCCCATCTGTGGATTTTGCCGCTAACGTAGCCAGAGATCCCTCGAAGTCCCCGTGTGGTTCTAGGCATCCAGATTCAGAATAGCGGTCACACGTGGTTGGGACAGCCCTACATAGTCACTATCAGATGGCTCTGTTGGATCCGGCCGGACCTTTCCATCAGACTCCAAGTTCCCCCCGATCTCTATGTTGAACGCCGGCGAAGGCACTACATTGATCTAGAGCGATTTGGGCTCATCTGCTCCAATTTCAGGGCAACATGGCGTCTCGTTCTCACATGGCCCATGTTTGACAGACAGTTCAGGTCAGGGGGACGACTCGCAGAAGGGCCTAATCTCTAATATTTCCTCATTCTCACTGACGATTTCGCCCTTCTCGCATCGCCCTTCGGCATATACCCAAATCTATATCTGTATCTGTAAGCCGTGTAACCATGCCCTGGTTCGTCATCGGGTTCGGGCTGCACACGATCACCATGAAATCACGACGCATACATTGATCGAGGGACGCCTGGATGGCGATTCATGAGCAATTTTGCTCGGTGTGGATCGTAGTGTTCCTCGTCGTCGCTTCTGTATGTGTTCGGGCTCCCCCGCTGTTCCGCGGCCGGATTCAAGGTCATCTTATACGGGTGCCTTGGCTTTCAGTTCTGTCTGCTCCCACTCACGCATATAACCTCTTTTGACGATGCACTGTGACAGTTGGGGCGGCAACACCACGCGATGTACGGAGCAAGTTTGATATTATTACTATGACATTTCCGAACAAGTTTTCTCCTCGGACGGTGCTCAAACCAAAATCTGTCCAAACGGGTCGCGTGCCGTGGATTTCAAGCTCCAATTCTCATCTGTATGACACCGGGCATCAATCAGGCCATCTTGCGTCCACCATCGCATAGCAACGTGATGGACTGATATACTGCCCCACGCTGTCTTTCGAACGTAATTCCGTGGGTTTGCTTCCTCCTTGCGCGATCATTCATCCACAAAAACTCGTGGGTCCCTATCGGCTACGACACATGGCACGGTGGTTGTGCTTTGGCTTTACACGCTGTGTGCAGTCCCTCGCAGACTTACACGCGCTCGTCGATCATTTCGAAGAAGCGCGTGTCGTGACAATTGACCCCAATGGCAAGCGCGTCTATCCTAGTCCTCGGATACGGTTTTAACCCTGATCCGCCTTCCCTCTATCATCCCGTGATGCCCTCTGCTTGTTTTGGCTGATCGCTGGGCACGTATCTCCATCGAGCCTGGAGATGACACGCACGGTCATTGCATATCTGCAGGACGCACGTTGGCGACCGAATTGGATGTGGACGTACATTCTGTGCACCTCATGGCAGGCCAACCTTGCTTCCCCCCGTCTTCGTTTACGGCAAGGGTGAACGGTAGCACCCAGGTCCAGGCCAGTCTGGCCAACGATGATCATCCATGCCCATGGCTTGCACCTTGTTTGCCACGAGTGGGAAAAAAACGGCCTCGTGGACATCGAGCGTCGAGAAGGCGGGACCAGTCACATAAATATCCGGTGAGTTGCGGCGTGCCGATTGGGGTGCCGTTTCGCGCACGGCAGGGTTGCTTACGGTCCCTCCCGATTCGTGGGTAACTCGAACGGCCTGTGAGATTCTTAGCGGTGGGGTGTACCAAAGTAGGTTAAATCTCTGATTGGTATTAGTTTGCTATTCCGTGCTTCTGACAGATGACACGTGGGTTTATGTCGGGATGTTTAGTCGTACTATGGACATTTAGACGGATGAACGTGCACACGGTGCTTGGTCGAGAGCCAACGTTCGGATGACCCACCAGCCGTATTGGTTCATGGGGCTTGATTGCATACGTTCGCGCGGAGGGCCGAAATGAGGTGACATATACTGTAGCGGTGTTACCCCACACTTCGATTTCCGTGACGTCGAGCGAAACTTGAAGGGGCGGTCGCACCTCAGATCCGCAGCCATACATGATCTCAGCTGAAATTCCCCACGTCGGAGTCGGTTCACCGCACCTGATCTGGACACTGGACCGGTGTAGAGACCGTTAGCCTGTGTTGCACTGGATGCTCCCGTGTCGACTAACCTTGCCGTGGGTTGGCTGTATGTACGAGAGTGGTGTGCATGTCGGTGGGTGCGTCGTGCGACCTCGTTGCCTGATCGGATAAATCGTGTTTCAGTCGTGCCTTGTAGTTTCGAAACTCGACGTCAACTCTTCCGCTGGATATTGACCGCAGCAGTGTACAATAGCAACCCCAACCCTGGATGTCTCACGACGGTCTCCGAGGATTCGTAGACTGAATTACCATGTTGCAATTGCCACTTAGAAGACGGACGACAGCACGTGCTGTATGGTACGACAATAGCCGTACTAGACCGGCTGCAGTAGTACTTGTCTGTCTACAGCGTCTGTTCCTGGCATCGATCACGACGATCTACGATAGACGGACTGAGCCGGAACAGAGTGGTCAGCGGTTGCGCGACAAAGGAGGTCCGTGAACGGCACAGCGTTTCCTGCGAGTGTGGACAGCAGGCACGCGAGAGTGCGGACATTACGTGAATATAAAATGGGAGTGAAAAGGAAATATGAAAGTGGTAGGTGTCCAGTGACCCCCAAGCAGCAAAATGGACGGATTCACATGACAAGACCGCGTGGACTTGTCGGGTGGAACAATACGAGCTGTTCCGGGTTCAAACGGGACGACACGAACCTGGCAAGTTCACCGTACAGACCGTATTGAAAGGAGATACACGATGACCAGGATGAATTTTTATTTTTTATTTATTTTACTATTTATTATAGTAAATGGGATAGGTCGGGCCGTCGTGGTGTACACGGGAGTAATTTGTCAGTCGACCAGCCAGTGCTCGTCGCTCGCGCAGGTCTCGTCATCAATCCTCTTCTCTCACCACAACCACAACCATCCCTCATCAACGACAACGCCATCCAATTGGCTTTAGTCCCCGTCGTGCACGGATCACCCGTTCTCCTCGGTTGCATCATCAAGGAACCGTGTTTCAACATCCGGATTCTGCCCGTGCAATCCTTCCTGAACTTTCACCTTTTAGCTCGCCTTCCTCCGCTTCCAAAGGATTGATTATATATCCTCCCTCTCATTTCTCGTGGTAATTTCTTGTTGCTCGCTCCTTTCTGGCAACCCATGTTGCCCACCTTTCCCGTTCCCATTCTCTCCCTCACCGCGGATGCTGTCAGGGATCTCCAGGGTCAAGACGCGCTCTACAGTCTCTGGACGGGTGAGCCAGGCCTCGCAACCCTTTTTGCCCCGCCATCTCTAACGCTCTTCCTTTATCAGTCTTTACAAAGTGCAAAGAATCCGTTCAAGATGGCCGCCGTCTAGAAAACATCTCGTGGCGGTTGTGGTATCGCGAGCTCATCCAGGCACAAGGCACCTGCAGACCGTCGACCCCAGAAATGGTCACCCCCCATCCCAAAGACGACCGATCCCACTGCTCTTACTTCCCCGCCCACACCAACGTGAAGGTGTCATCCGAAATCCAGGGTGAGCGCCTCTTCCCTGGAGCTGTCTAGTGCCGCTCTATTAGGGCGTGACTCACTCCTCTACCCTTCCCTTTCTTGTAGTTCTTTCATCCGGCCTGCCGTCGCCTTCTGATCAGGCATCGCCATCACCGTTGCCACCCTCAATGCCCTCTATGGTTCCCCCGTCAACGCCGGAACGCCCACGAATATCTCCGCACCCTCCAGGGTCCACCGCTCCTGTCACCTCCATCCGTGGCAAATCTACCACCTGCGTTGGCCGTCTAATTGTTGACATGCTACCCAACCAAATCTTGGTTCCTGAGTGCAAGTCAGCCTCGGCCTCCGCCACGGCAGTATTGTCGACCCCTCCGCCGACGGCGCAGCCTTGTCGACTTTGGGATCTCAATGTGCCGCTTGTTCAACTACCTGCGTCTACCCAAGCACCATTTCCTCGCGTCGTCGTCGTCAATCCTACCCCACACCCGACACCGCCAACGACACCCATATTACATGATGATACACCTGATACACCACAACCGCCACCCACGTTCCTTTTGCCACCTTTACCCGCTCCCGCGCTTCGTCCGGTAGTTCCCTCTTTGGAAGTACACGCACAGCAACAGCTACTTCCACCTCATTCACTGACTTCTAGCGAACCGACGTCTCATATCCCGGGCCGTGATGCCGATGTCGGATCGCTAGCCCGGCAGCCAGATCGTCGTTTCTTCCTTCAACAATCTCCCGAAGATGTTTCGCCTGAAAGAGGGGACGGTTCGACCGCGAGTGGGAAGTCACCGTCTGATTTGTTTGAGGCGAGCAGCCCTGCGTCCAGTCAAGTGAAGAGCGTCTTGACCGATGTGGATGTGGATGATGATAACAAGGAAGATCAGGAGGAAGGGGGGGACGAGGAAGAGGAGAACGATCGACGATCGACCACCGCTGCGTCTGGTACTGGGGCGAGACACGCTACGCACGGTCGTCAAAATAAGCCGAAAAAGGGAAAGGAAGTCGGGAAGCGCCCCCTAATGAAGCGGTCTCAATCGGCAAAACACGTTGCACTATCGATGGTAAGGAAGCTCTCGGCACAGCAGCAGCAACATCCGCAATTGGAGCGTGCGGAAAAGAAGGGTGCTCTCTTTAATATCGGTTCAGGGTCCTCGAACGGGTCCAGGTCAGCAAATGGTTCGACGACGGACAAGGCCCAGGCGAAGCCTTCCCCCGTGGTTAATGGGTTTACGTTGACGGCCATTCGTCCTCCAAAGGTATCTCCTCCAAATGCACATCCCCCTGTCGTACCAAAAGGATTCACCAACGGTCACGTCACTCCCGGGAATGTTGCACTGAACGGCAATGTGAATGGCAATGCGAAAGCGAACACGACGGGGAACGTGAATGGCAATGCTAATGCCCAATCACGGAAGACGATCGTTGTGGCCAGTATGTCGTCGGAAGAGTACGAGACAACGGATGGGGAAGACTCTGAGGAGTGGGCCTCGGAAGAGATGGATGCAGAGGACAAGAAGCGCCAGACAGAGGAGATGCGGTTGCGCGAGGCTGCACTGGAAGCTCAGCGTCAGCGCGAGTTGTTTGCCAAGGTCCCCAAGCGTTCGTATTCGAATCTCAATCGGACGCAATCGGGGCTTTTGTCACAGCTGATGAACCCCAACCCTGGAATCTTCCCTCTGAACCATCCGTATCGGGTCAGTCGGTCGTCGGCCGATATTTCGCGCCAGTACCAGCAGCAGCCGCAACGTGCGGCCATGCCTCAAAGGAGCATTAGCGCGTATGCGCCTCCGCAATTGTCCACGAGTAAGAGTGCGGCAGCGCTCCCGATGGCGGCGCAAATCAACGCGATCAGCAGTTCGAGACCACCGACGTCCACAATGAAGCGGCAGGAGAGCGAGAAAAACGGATACCGACCCAAGGGCCCACCCAAGGAACAGGAGATGGAAGATGACAGCGGCGACGATGCAGATGACAGGGTTCAAATGTCGCAGAGCGTTGCGCAGCAAAAGTTGCAGGCTCTCATGTCGCGCCGAAGTTCGGAGCACGGTACCGCGTCCCATCTCATCCAGCCTGTTGCTGTGGAGGTGGGACCTGGCCTGTTGAGTTCCACCACCGCACCAATTCCGCTCGGTCATCCGTACAATCTTCCCGCAGCTGCACCGCCCATGACGCCGAAAACTACTCGCCGACGGATGCTCAAGACGGAGTTGTCGGAGAGTATGCGGCGACAACTTTTGTGGGAGCGTCAGGTTAGCAGCAACACCAATCCCGCTCTCGTCGCGCGGAGAGCAACTCAGGAGATAGGTGGTCTGCGGCCGCTGACGTCGACGAGCAGTGAAGGTATTCCCGACGCGACGACCAGAGGTGCCGAGCGCCTGGACAAGGACGAACGAAGGCGTCGCGCCCTGGCACGGAACCGAAGTTGGGCTGACGACTACCACTATTCGGGGTGGTAACTTGTTCGCTTCTATTTGTCTCTGGACCATCACATCGGATCTTTTAATTATCTGGTCATCTTGCGCTCTTCTGTTGTTGCGTCACCTCGCTTTCGGTCGTCATCCATCCTGCGGAGCATGGATCTCTTGCTTGTTGATCTCACGCCACATTGTTTCATTGACATCCTGCTGTTTGCTGTTTTCCCTTACCTCTAGCATATGCGTGTTCACTACTGTGACAACGCCTCCTCTGGGATTCGGGTTGGTGAGTTGGTTTGATCCGTCTCCGTCATACCTTGGCCGCACATGTTCGTATCCGCATTACCGTCTGTCTCATCCGCCTCGCATCCAGTCACATGTTTTTAGTAGTCCACATATTCCCACTGTCCATTTACGATGTAACAATAGTCACCTCGATAGTATATAGTCTTCTTACTTGGTACATGGTTCCATCCTTTTTCCTCATTTTCATTTTCCTTCCGTGGGGGATCACAGCTTCTTTCCTTTTTCGTCGGAGTTGGTAGTTTTTCTTCATTTTTGATTTCAATGCTGTTCAAAGTATGTGGTATCCTAGGCCTCGCTGCCATTCCTTTTTTGTTTGTGTCTCTGGATCGTGCGCCGGCTGTCGTACGCTAATGGGGGGCGGCTGTTTTAATGTGCTGTTGATCATGCATGCGATGATTGTACGTTACTGGAAATTACCATACTGCAGTACTGCTGCGGAACGGATGCGTCAACCAAGACTTGGCCCATGTCGTGTGGGCACATCAATCCGCTTTTGAAAATCAGTGTGCCTCGAGACACAGGTTTCTAGATCGGGCTTGGTTGGGACGCGTGGCTGGCGTCTTTTTTTTTTTGGTCACGACCGGAGTCTCGGCGTGATGGATAGGGTTTGATAAGAGGGCAAACGTAGTGGATCAGATCGTGGATGGTCCTCTGAGCAGTCCACT
>JBBPLR010000763.1:0-13198 GCA_038089915.1 Sutorius australiensis
GATTAGGAAATGGCAAGCCTACATTTTACTAGGATTTGGTACATTCTTGGTATTGCTTAGTCACAAGTCTGACTCAATCACCAAACTGTGACAGCATCATTATTCCATAACGGGCTATAAGTGCACCAGCTTTTCATGCTTTTCAGCTTGTGCACTTTTCAATGACAATAGTGTAATGAAAAGCTGACAAAAAGCATGAAAAAGCACAAAAAGCAAATTGTAGATTTACTGATGTCCCAGGCATCACATTTGTTTTGTTCAGCCTCAGTGGGGGCAGCAGGATTTGCAAAGTCAGGTCTGCCTCATACCATGGATGATTGCCAGACTCCAATGAGCCTGAGGTAGCTCTGCATCACCTCAGCCCACTGATGGTAGTTGGGGCTGGTGAGGACAGGTACAGCTGAGAAGAGGTTGTTGGAGGACATGATAATTAAGTTGAGGTCTGTGGGTATGAAGCATCAGCCTGATCCTAAACATCAGAAATGAGAGGGAAGAGGGAGTAGAATAACAAAGACATTCAGGGACCCAGCCTCAGAGAGACATAGTCTCCCCTTGTCCAAGGGTATATGTGCATGCCCTGGTGGTGCATATTTACCATGTCACAAAAGTGGTTGCAAGGCTAGAGTTGTCGTCATGATGATACTACTCACAAACCGCAAACTATATCCAAGTTCGGGGCCCATGACTATCGGCTAGTTATAGAGTATTCACTGTTCGTCGTGATATCGGTGACCAGACTCGAAGTGACAACCCAAATTTGGGACTTTCTGCGGTCTGCGGCCCGGAGGATAATATTACCTGACAATAAGCCAATTCTCACTGGATCTCAAGTTCCCAAGTCCAAAAATGTCACTGCCCAGCTTAGACGAGTGACCCCGTGAAGCACGTATGGCGACGTTTGGCAAGGTGACATTCAATGCGCTCTCTTACGCTACGTCCCGACCAACCTACCCGCGTGCGCTCTTTGAGTATGTTTTTCATTTTCACAAGAGTGTCGACGAGATTGGTGTGCGTTGGGATACGGCTGTCGATCTGGGCTGCGGTACTGGTGAGTACTACCTTTTTCTTTCTTTTTCTTTTTCTTTTTGCTTCTACCACTTGGAGAACATGGTGGAAATTTTCTGACGTGTACATGCCTAACCTGCAGGACAAGCAACCGTCGAGTTGACGCCGTTCAAGGAAGTCGTGGGTGTCGACCCAAGTGCGGGCATGGTCGACGCTGCGCAGCACGCTCTCACGTCCATGTCTGAAAAGAAGACTGCATGTTTAGACGACCGGATCACCTATGTACAGTCTCCGGCGGAGAAGTTAGAGTTTTTGAAGGAGGGAAGTGTGGATCTGATGATTGCTGGTACGCTATGTCCCTTCATCCCCTCTTGAATCTGGACCGCGGGTATTCCGTTCGCAGCACAGGCAGGTCATTGGTTCGATTGGGCGCAGATGTGGCCAGAGGCTGCGAGGGTACTAAGGAAAGGTGGAACGGCTGCGATCTGGGTGCGTAGTTTGATACCATTTGCACATAACTAGTCCTCAGTGACGCCGCGTCTACTTGTCGTGCTCGATTCCGTCCGAATTTACTAGAACTACTCAGAACTCCGGTTTCCTAAATACCCAACTCTGACGCCCCGCCTAACCCACTTCTTTCAAGGCACCGACTTGCGAACTTCCATCGGACCATACTGGCAGCAACCAGGCAGATCGATCCTCGAGCGTCACCTCGTTGATATTCCGGATGCATGCGAGGTCGTCCCAGGCGCGTTTAGTGAGTTCAAGCGGGTCTATTTCACGGGTAAGGCTAGGTTTGCGTTCGCGCCCCGCATCATTTTGATTGCCGTTCTCGAGGACTGTATTATCCCGGCTTGCCTTCCCCCCAACCCATCCTCATGCGAAAGCGCATGACATGGCATGACATATATGCATACATCCGCACGGACAGCGCACTGCACACCTTTCTCGAAAGGCATCCCGAAGACAAGACTCGACCGGAGGGCGACCTTGCCATGCGGTTTTGGAAGACCTTGTTGAGCGAGGCAGAGGTAGTGGATGGACGAGAGGTAAGTGGGGAAGAGGTGGTCGAAGTGGAGTGGCCGGTGGCGATGATACTCGTCAAGAAGGCGTAAACGTGTCGCTTTGCGCTTCCAGTGAATGTCACGATGTTTTGCAGGGCGCGGTGAGGGTCCGGGACGTCGCCCAGTTCCTGTTGCATCTTAGCGAATGCTTTGGAGTACTCATGACCAGTTCAAATGCGCCGCATGCGTATATAAGTGCATTGCGTGGCGCCTCATCGAATCTTATCTCATTTGCTTCGCTGTCACGCATACTATGATGATATGTACGTGACTCTATAGTTAACTCGGTATGGGTATGTCACAAGTGCCCTAATGTGAATCATGGAAGCGAGCGGATATATGTATGGAGTCTCAGGCTGACTCCTCCTCCGATCTGTGAGACTGGGTGCCTCCCGGAAACACGACCACTTCCGTGGTCTTCCAAACCCCCTAGGTTACAACGGATCACCCGATAAGCCATCGGCAAACCATGCAGGACTGTGAAAACCCACCTGAGCACCAGATGATACCGTCTGCGTTTCTACATGTTGTTTGTCACTTGCGATACTGTTGAACGCAGGCAAACTTGCACTACTGAACAAGTCCACATCGACATCGTGCGTTGCCGCTTCACCCCGCACATACAATCTGGCGTTCAGGTTGGCGAGAAGGGTGTTACAGTACACCGAACAAAGTGGCATTCCAAAGATAGCATAAAGCAGATTCAAGTGGAAGACATTCACCTAGAGTATTTGGTGAGGGAGTGTAGCAGATGAACGAACGACTGTCGAGTGGTACGCACAAGGATAGTGGTCAAAAGCGCAAACGTGGCCGGCCAGATTCCCGTATTCACCGCGAACACAGTGAGCCGCTGCAAAATATGTGCCGTACTAGGACGAATTCCATGATTGGACGGATCTCGAGTTGTGAACATGACGTACTTACTCTCTGAAAGGAGTCGCTGCTCGCTTGCGAAGAAGTAAGAATGTAAGGAAAATGGCAATCAGGATGTCCACTGCGGCAGCGACAGAGAGGCATACAGTGGCTAGATCCTGTCCGGGAACTGCTGAGGCTCTTATGTTCTCGGTGCGAATTATGTCCCTACCGTAAAGAAATTGTCGGTGATTTCAATGGCTGAAATAACTTGTACACTAGAAGCGACAAGAATATGCATGAGCAGACTGCACTGCAAGGGATGGAAGTAAACGAACCCAGTCGCATTACTGTAGAGTGCCTTAGAGACATAAACTAGGGACGTGACATTCAGTGTTTGTCGGCTTGGATGCAAATGGATGAACGCTCACTGGTAGCAAACACTAATATTTTCAACGTGTTAGAAAGTAGTCCGGAGATCCCTAGACATACCGATGTCGACGACTGTCAAGATCATCTATATTATAGAGATCAGGTAGGATTACACATTTGATGAAGTATCCTACCCATATGATCGGTATGAAAATCCTCTTTCCACTGACTGAATGGGCAATAAGTGGACGAGAAAGAGCCTTGGAGGTCAAGACACACAAATATAGAGCCTGTGGACAAAAAAGCCCTGCGTAGGTACTGCAATCAAGGTCTGAACAATGTCAGCACGCGTCTCCGGCACAACCCGCTGCATACCGTCATGAGCAACTGCAACTATGACAAGGTGTTCGTGAAGATTCAGACGATTAGCGAGCGGGACTCACGATGAGTTCGCTGGGATGAGAGTTGAGGCACATAAAGTGGAATTCTGAAAGGTACCACTCACGGATTCGAGATAAGTATCGAGGAGCTATTCAGCCAGCCAGCCATGAAATACTTGTATGCTATGCGAGACACCATGAACGTGACAGCAGAGCATCGGATAGGATGAGAGCGAACCACCAGCGACAACTAAAGCCTCATGGATTGTATTGAGTATCCTATCACGAAACATTAGTGACGTCGGAACCCGAATCAATGTAGCGCTTTACCATACACCTGCCACCTTGCGAAAGATTGCATACCGTCACGTTGAACGCATCGTAACAATGACTTACGAGGCTCTTCATGCCCAAAAGATCTTTCTGATAGCTGGCACAAAAATATGATAAACCGGCAAGAGTACCTGGGATACAGAACCTACTGGATATAGTAGAAGAACCTGAAGAATGCACTTTATTCCAACTGTAAGGTACCTTAGAGTAAACGGAGCTCACGTTTGCATGCATGTTATACCATAGAATGCAGTCGACAGCACAACAGCAAAGTATAACGAGCCATATATTCCTCCATATAATGAGACAAGTGGGTTTTCTGGCAACGACATGGCGTATATCGTCTCGACTTTGCTTCAGCTCAGGAGTGGGGGATGATTCTGAAAGCGGGATGGGAGCTGGCACATGGTATTTATCATGCCAAAGGGTCTACCCGAGACCTGGCCGCCGTGAGGCAAGTTTCGCCCCCACGGTCCTACCGTGAAAGAAAATCAACTACAGAACAACACCGCTGGCGCGCGAAAATATTAATGATCGTCGTCTCACCGAGGATCAATGGCATAAATAGTCACTTTAAATTCTGTGAAACCTGTCGTGATTCGTGTCAAGATAAAAGGGTCGGCAATGGCTGATTATTCCTGCACGAATGAACAGAGACAGGTCAGTATGATCAATCCTTTGTAGAAGCGTGTCCCTGATGTGATGAGCAGCACTGAGTCGGAACCAAAGCCCGGGCTCAGCGCTCAGCGCTCACCATCATCGTTGCTGTGGCAGACGCGAATATAGTCAGTCGCGCCTACGTCACGTGCACATCCGACTCAAGTCATCCTCTCTCGTCCTGTCCCATATCCGTCGTCCGTCGCTGTCGTCTGCCCCTCGCCTGGTTGGCGATTGATCGTGTCCGCACTCCGATACAAAGCCAGCCGCGCATCCGTGTGTTTACTTGCCCCGAGGATTTCGTCCCATCAACCTGGTTTCTACTCGTCGCGCCGGCGCCGACGCGCGCAAACACATCCGCGGGCGCATAAGCGCGTACCGCGCTTGTAGGTTCCCCGACCACCAGTATGACCCAAGACCAGAACCCTACGCGTACGTGTGGAGAAGTGAGAGCACTGTACAAGCCCTTCAACAAGGCGCCAATCGAATGATGCTGGGTAACATGTCATATCCTTTGCAGCATCATGATTCTTATTGGCAACTCATGTAGATAAACCCTTGGGATAAACCAATAACACATTATAGTGATTAATCGAGTACGTTTAATGCAGATTTCGCTCTAACATTCTTCAATACCCTCCGGCCATGCAACCCTATCAAGGTATGCATTACAGTGGTGCCAAGGGCGCCACGGCGAGTGCGACCGTGCATCTTGGACTCACGTTTGCATGCGGTGATCGATATACTCACCAAAAAAGTATAGCATGGGATAAATAACCAATAATAGATCACCATCCACGGAAAGCCGTGCAAGAAGCAGAAAGGACCGCGGTTATCGCTGCAACTCGGCGGTGATGCATTGATGGAACAGATCAGACCGCTTTCCTACCCAGCCGCCATCACACCACCCTCTTAGTCTCCGTGAACTCCCGCGAGTGTCAAACGTCGCATGGGACGCTGCACCGGATTCCAAGAGGAGACGCATCGTGTCGTAGTCCCACCCGAAAGGATCTCCGCCGTCAAGATCGAGTAAGGATGGTCGAGGGAGCGAACATCAACATTTCACGCATACATACGCTCGTTTCGACAGCAGGTATTGCCGGAACTCGGACACAAGGCTGATGCGTGATGCGTATCTGTGTTTGACGCAAGTTCGACTGATCCGTTCGGGAACCCCGGTGGCTCGCCGAACTGCATATTGCCATCCAGATCGTTCGTAGACGGTGAAGCCGACTGATAACACCTTGTAGCCCTATATCGCACGTCACATGGCCAATCGTAGAGGGTCCTGCGCGCCTCCTTTCAACGTAGACCTTGGATGATAAACAAGTATGACAATACCACACATCTTGCACAACGCACCCGGAATGAAGGCACCACCACACGAGTATGCAACACGATCCAGAGCGAGTGCGTACGTCCTCCTGCCAAGCACATCAGCAACGGATCAACTCACCGACTTGCCGGCTCAGTGCATCCACTGCACGACGGTACGAGCCTCCTTCCCCATCCCAGATACGTACAAAAAATATACATTGAAATAAAGCAAGGTAAGAAGAAAATCATTACAACAAAAAGTGCATATCCCTCAAGCCCAAGCCCAACACCAATACCGGCACCAGAACCAGACCCGGGTCCAAGGTCAAGGCAACTATGCAGGGGGCGGCGGCGGCGGCGCCCCATCCAATGGTGCAGGCGGGTTCCCCGCACCATCTGGTCCGGGTGCACCGGGTCCGTACCCTTGTTGCCCATAGTACTGACTATACTGCTGTTGCTGGCTCGCTGCCCATTCTTTAAACTGTTGCGAATTGACATCATACCCGTATTGTGCCCTGGATCGGGGCGTAAAACACAGATGAACAAAAGGAAAGGAATTGGTGTGCGACACGTACCAGTAGGCAGAGTATGCGTCCATGGAGGAATTGGCGCCAGGAGCAGGCAGAGCTGCAGACCCATCTGGAGGTGGCGGGGGTTGTTCCCCGGGTGGTGGCGGTGGCGGTGCATTATCAGGCGGTGGGGGTGCACCGTATCCGCCTTGCCCCTGTAAACAAGGAAAACGATACGTTCAGACGGGGCGTTCGCCCAGACGAATGAGGACAGATGGACGTACCGTCATGGCGCTGCTGTATTGGGCATACTGTATTTGAGCTTGGTGGAGCTCCATTTGTTGCTGCACGAGCGCCCCTTGGGCTTTTCCGTGTTCCGCACGCACCACCTCGAGGAGGTCTTCTGTTAACACTCTGGCACGAGCAACTTGCCCCTCGTCTGGCCCGCTGGCAGATCGTGAGTGTATGAGTGGTAGGCAACATTGAACGGAAAGACGTACGTGATGTGTATGTGCATGGGTTCTTCCGACTCTTTCCCAGTTTCCTGCTCGACGAATCCCGAGCCAAGACCCTTAATCTGAACGCGTGTGCCCGTCTCTTGTTGAATATATTTTACAAAGACACCCTACAGCACGTTCAGCGTGTGTTCCCCAGCGCAATATCACCATACCTGTGGTCCGACCACCTTGGCACGAACGTTGAAATTCCGGATCGTCTCCAGGCCGACAGGCAATTTTTCTTCAGGCCATTTCCGCTGGACGACAGTGAGTGACGCGATCGTAGCATACACGTATCCATCCCTACCTTGTCACGCATTCGATCTTTTTTATCTTCGACGAGTGGTCCGAGGTCCATAGAAATCAGGTCGTTAATCCTGTCGACAGCTTGTTGGAGGACATCCCTCGAGGACGCGGAGAGGTGAAGGTATAGAGGGGGATCCTTCTCCGTCGCCCTGGACCGATCGGGGTACCAGACACCCTTGGTGCTCACCGATGCACCGGTCTGCTCATTTATCTGTTCAAACACACTCAGACCACCACTCCACGCTAGCAGCACGCCTACAAAAAAGGAGAGAGCGTACCTCTGCCTGCGTCGAGCCCTTGGTCAACACATACCGATTTCGGACGTCGTTGATGTCGATATCGTGCGTAAACTCGGCGTCGTGCGGGTCCCGCTGTCCAATCTGTATACTCCCGGCTGCACCCCCGCCGGCACTAAATTGTGCCGCGATTTTTGCAGCGATGGCTGCAGCCGCTGCGGCCGCTTCGGACGCGGACTTTACCTCGTCGGTCTTGGTCGCTTTCACTGGCATGTCGACCTCCGTGTGTAGGTCTGGCGCGGCCTGGTCCCACTTGCGTTTCGAGGCCATGGAGGGTGTGGTAGGTCCGTAGAATTTGACTAGGTAGCAAATGAAGGGTTCAAAGCTGTGACACGTGTCACGAGCGCGTGACGTACAGTTCAAAGTCCGCGACGATTTAACTTGGTCCCCTGACGCGCCACACCTCTCTCCTCGATGCATCCTTCCAAACGACCACGTACTTCCCCCCGATTATCAGACGTACCGTACGCAACCCCAACCATCACCAGCGACGAGCAACGATATCAGCTGCGGGATAGAAACGGAGATCAGGATCGAGAAGTGGTACCGATGTACAAGTCGTCTCGGACGTCAGACGTACACGCCCCCGATCGTACCTTGTTGTGCACGCTACCCCCCACTTGTAACCCACCGCACAACAAGCCCACCGCGATCGCCAACTCGCGCGATCTCGAGATTCACTATGGGAAATACCATGCTCATGTATGCGAGCAGCGGGGGTGCGGGTGTGTCTTTCCAGATGCACGGCTTTTAGAGCTGGTGAGGATGTCGACGACGGCCTTGATATCGATAACTGGATATTTTTCTGTTATCGACAGCATCAGACAGAGTGCCACGATCCGCTCGCTGCGGTGCGGAGAGAGAGGGGAGAAAAGATCGTGCGTGTTTCCCCACAATCTGTCTCGATCGAGGTACTTGTGCTGAAGGTCACTGTAGTTTGCTTGCCATCTAGTTTCGTGTCCACGTCTATTTTCGACACCTAAAGCACGCAGGCTACATCTGATTCAAGCGCATTCATACCCAAAGGAATACTTTTTTGCCGTTACTAACAAGGGAGTCGGTGGCCTGTTGAAGAGATGGGGAGATGGAGCGAGCATGATACGGGGAACATGGAAGCCGAGGGACAGTAGCAAAGGTCAAATGGCCAAGACGGAGGAGACAGAAAATATGGAGGTTGACTTTGACAGTGGGGAGGCGGAGGAAGACGAGGAAGACGAAAAGGAGGAAGTGGAAGAAGAAGAGGACGAGGAAGAGCTTGACGAGGGCGAAGACGGGGGCGAAGAAACTCCGAAAGCACAGTTTAACAATGGAAACAGCGCTAGATCTCCTGCGGTCTCTCCCAAACCTCCATCGCCCCGACAATCCAACGCACGCCTATCCTCGTTATCGCATGCGCGAGTGGACGATCTGGCCCAGTCGTTGAGCTCACTCTCTTTGGTGCCCCCAGCGATCCGTTTCGGACGAGGTGGCAAGAGCGGCGGATTTATGCATCCAGAATTACATAACCCTCAAGTGTCGAGAGGTAACTTTGGTCCGAGAGGAAGAGGAAGGGCTCGGATTGCGACGAACGTCCATCCACATACGGGACATACGCACGGAGGTGGTCTCGTTACGGATGGGCCGCACAAACGAGGTGGATATGGGAGAGGCCATGCACGTGGAGCAGCCCGGGGTGGGGTGGTGCAAGTTCAAGGCGGCGTCAAGGGAAGCAGAGAGTCGTAAAGACGATACATACCGCGCACGATGCACGATATTTGTTCAAGGCCGCCGCGCCAGGGAATCTACGAGAGTACCTGATAGTGTTGAAACCAAAGCCCTGGTCAGCGGATAGAGACAATACGAGTGTCGCGCCAGACAACCGAAAGATTGGAAGCACAGAATGATGCCACGGAAGACATACCGTGCGACGTAACCAAGTTCTCTTTTGAATAGGTTTCGTAAAAGGCAAGCGTTGTTGAGCGGAAACAACGATCCTTGTTTGTGGGCGCTGATTTGTTGTCTTATTATTCCCTCGTTCGATTGTTCGTAGACCCTTCATAAGCGCGCTCTTTGATAGGATCATTCATCATCTCCCTTTTTCATTCCTAATCTTGTTTCCTGCTCGAGCTCACAAATTCCAGCGCACCGCAATGACGCACTTCCATTCCGCTATTAAAACAGACTATCCCTTTCTCGCTCATCCCCCTCCCCAGAAAAGACGCCCCATCCAGTGTCTCCCTTCTCTACCTTCTTCACGCGCACCCATCGAGTCGGCACCTGGCGGAGTCCGTCGCAGGTCCAACTCCTCTTCGATCGTCTCCTGGGCTGCTCACGTGCAACCGGGCTCCCCCGCGTCTCTCTCTCCCCGCTCCCCATATCGCCGTCCTTCCCTTCGCAAGGGTCGTCGTCCGTCTATTGCCTCTATTCGCGTACCCTCTGCCTCCTTCCCCCACGTTGAGCCCACGCCGACCACCGCCCATCTAGCCACGCCCTCCACCTGCGACTTCAAGGCCGATCTCACCACCGTCGGTTATACATCTGTTTTCCTGCACCTCCCCAACACCCCGCTTTCCGCTGCGCTTTCCGTCACGACCAGGCCCTTGTCGCCAACTGTCGCCAAGAACGTCCCCATCCCACCCGCCCCTTCTCCCACTTGCAAACCCCGTGGCTTTACCCGTTTCCGCTCGCTTTCCGTCCTTCGATCCCGGGGCAAGTCCAGATCCGTTTGTCCAGACTCGCCGACAAGGATGAAGGCCAAGGCTGCTGCCATCGTCAAGCGCAAGAAGGCCAAGTACGCCATGCGCCCACCCCCACTCGTGAACGAGCTTGCGCTCATGCAGTTCGCCGATGGCGGGAGTATGGACGACAACATCAAGCGCATCATGGAAGCCCAGGCCAAGGCCGCTGGCGCTGGCGGCCTCGCCGACGTCTACCGCGACGGCGAAGGTGGTATCTGGTGGGACCAAGACGAGGAATGGGAATACGCTCATCTTCTTGCGGAGGGCGACAAGGCTCGGTCCCATACCGTGGGTGATCCCCAGTGGGTCACGTTCGGTGGCAACACGTCACCCTGTACAGCGAGCATGGCCATGCCCGCAGACGAACGACGCGGCAGCGTGTCGACCCAGGATTCTGACCTCGACCCCAAGTACATCGTCCAACCAGTCGATCTGCTCGACAGCGACGACCTCGCGCTGTTCGGAGGTGCCCTCGCACCCCTCGCGGTGCACAAACCCCCAACGTCTGTCCTCTCGCTGCCATCCCGACCGCGACGCGACGCAAAGCACCTCCGGAAATCCGACTTTCTACTCGATGTTGCATTTTCGCGGCTTCAAGCGTCGTCGAAGAGCCCCAAGTCTCCGAGCTCGCCGGGCGTGGGGATGGCGATGTCCAAGCCCAGGGGGAAAGCCAGGAGTCGGCCGGCACCGCTCAAGCTTTCTCTCCCTTTGCCGGCATCCAAGCGGCCAACGAATTCGCCCGTTGATGCAGAGAGGGCTCGAAAGGACTTTATCGCCTCTAGTTTCGAGCCTGCGATGTCGGTCCCTGTGACCGCTGTATCGTTCACTACTCCTGTGGATGCGCGTCCGCGACTCGTGGCGAACAGTCGGGCGATCAATGTCGGTGCGGCGTGGCGGGGTGTCAAGAAGCCATCAATGTTGAACATGAGGGGGCTCTTTCGATCAGCGAGAAAGGAGGACGTCGTGTGCTAGGTTTGCTGGGTAATATTGTATTTTATCTTATTTTAATGTACTTGTTGTTTTGTCTCGACCTTGATTCCGTTTTTGCGAACAGTCCTTGTAGCCTTAGTTACTGATACACTCATGCACGTTATGCCACACTAGATTGGATCACATCGTAAATGTAATATGTATTGTCATGTTTCCAGATAATTAATATATAATCACGATATGACTTCGTCGGCGTTCGAGCTCTATATCGTATGTGCTACAATCATATGGTACGATCTTCAAGGTTGAGTGCATACACGCCAGTTACCTTGAAGAAAACATGGGCCAAACAGCATCACGGCAATGGCAGTAAAGGATCGATTGTATCGCTTCCCGTCTGGGAACCTACTCGATGGCGCTTTTCAAAATCATGTTTTGGTCAGGGTACATAAACAAGCGGAGGGCTCACGAGGAACATATGAACCTTGGGTGTGCACCGTTTTCTCTTGGCTCCGCCCAACTCGAACTTGACCTGAACGTCGAACTCTAGACAGGCGCGGTTCCAATGCGCTCGACGCCATAACTATCTGACAATGATTTAGTGGTCACGGACTGCTACACGCCATCAGTGGGGGATTATAATAATCCGAAGCACTGGTAGTGCTTGATACGGCCAACACGGTACGAATTCCGGATTCGGAATTCCACGACACGCATCTGCCAGGGAAAGACTCGAGTGCTCGAGGGTGACGAGAAATGGCCTACCCAGGTGGTAGCAGACGACTGGATGAAAGACATCCGAAAGGTGATTGATTGAGTGACTGACCTTGAAAAGCGGTGTGGGTTCTATATTTCCATCACCACCACGCCAGTTCCAAGGCGCTGCCTGAGCATCCGTTACGAGCGAATGTGGTTCCCTGATACGGGAGAAAGGAGATCCTTTCGCTGGCCAGTTCGACCTTTTGCAACTCAGAATATGCCAACCTACCATCAGAAAGCCATGGATCCATGGAATCTTGGTTCCGTATGGAACTAGAAGACGGTGTCCGGACGTATTGGCGCACGGGCGTTACTCCATGGAGTGGAATGATGGCAGCGAGCTCGGAAAGTGACGGACTCCAATTCGAGCGTCCACTCAAACTCCAAGCGTCCCTAGGCGCTGATCAACGGCGGTCATAACTCGCCACCATTTGCTGTACAAATCCGTACTAACAATGGCTGACGATACAGGAGGCGGTTAAAGCGAGCAGTTACGATTGCGGAGATTATTCGCCCTATCTGGCTGCGATCACATATCGCTGCAATATATGCCAGTCGGGTCACCAAACGCACGACTATCTAGGGTCCGAGTGAGATATGAATGGCAAATTCGTTGCGAGGACGGTGTATATAACACAGCGTTTACTCGGGGATGCTGATGATCAATGAGCACTTGCTGACGATCGTATTGCAGGCTCCGATGACACGCGTGCCAACCAATCGGTCATGTGTCCCACCATTTCTAGTTGTCAAAGATGATGGGAACTGAAGTGCTGATGGGTGGTTGCAACCAAACAGTTTGGCCTGTAGTGTATGCCGTGACCTTAATTTGTGGCAGGTTCTGCCGCCGATGCCAATATTGGCCAGTTGCCACTTACCTTATGGCAAGCTGTAGTTCTCGTCGTGAAGGATCTTGACGCTTGGTGGCTTGCGTGGTGAGAACAATACATTTTGATAGCTCCTGATCTTTTTTTAGTGAATCTTCCATCAGAGCGATGCTTTGCTGTTGGGAGCCAAGGCGGCCTCGTGGCAGTCAGATGTTGTTCGAACCCCTTGACCGCGTATAAATACATATTCACAGACTGGTTGTTGTTCTTTCGACACCGATCGCATCTTCTGCAAGCTGAACCTCAAGCTGATCGACTCGAGACGTCATGTCAACGAGCTTACTTCAACCTTTATACGGAGGAATATATGGTTCATT
>JBBPLR010000764.1:0-13181 GCA_038089915.1 Sutorius australiensis
TTATCAGCAGCTGCAACAGTGAAATTTGGGAACTAGTACAATTGGTAACCACCCAACAACAGTGCCTCCTCCAATATTGTTGCTATTCCGTATGTGGACAGGGAGATTGGCACAGCGTGCAACCACTGGATACCCTTTGACCATCCCAAATGATGATAGTTTTGACTTATCAGCATAGAGAATGAAAGCAAGCAGAACTGCATTTTCAGCAGAGGGCAATAAATTAGACTATGGGTTGTATCAATAGGACATACACCCAATACAAACAGTGAATCATAGGTATTACAAATAAAACTTACTTGAATATCCCACCATCTGTCCACCATCCAAGGTTCATCATAGAACTGCTCAAACTCAATACCATTATGCTTGTAGAGACATTCTGCATCCCAAATGAAGTGGGGTGCAAGGTGAGGGTTGCTGAGAAGGACAAGGGCCCACTGCCATACAGATCTGATGTGAACCTCATAGGAGTGCTCCTCCTTCTTGTACAGTGCAGTGATGCAATGCTTAACAAACTAAAGATAACATGCTCTATCAGAATTTAAACACTATATATAACCAGAAAATAAAAGTAATAATATCGATCACATCTGCTTACCAGGGTGAGTTCTTCAGCAGCTGAGTCGCACGTTTTGTTACAGGGGTATACTTTTCGCCCCTATTACATAAGCATTTGCAACGCTCAATGACCATGCTCAAGTCACTACGTTCCCTTCTCCAAGGCTATTGACCTCTAAGCGCTCATCATTCACTAAGCGCTCGACGCGCTACGATTCTAAGTCCACATTCCCACACCTCAGTGTTTGGTCATGTGTACGATATTATAAAGTTCAAGCCCAGACGAACAGGGTTCGCCTCATGGTTTGCTTCTTTACTTCTATTTCATTTCCGTGCTATGCAAGGCTGTGCCAGGCTGCGCACTTCATCTCCGCTCACAGCCTCATGGCTGTTCGCTTCCATTCCACACTGCCTCGAAGGCACTGTACCCACAGCCCTATGGCTGTACGCTAACCCTATACCCCAGAACATTCTAGAACAATGTATCTATATAGAGTAATTAGTAGCCAAACATGTACATACATAGTTTGCATATATAAACCCAAGGGTCTTGCCTGGTAACCCCAGTCAAGTCCTCTTGGAGAGTTCCTCTTCTAAGATACGACTCAAGTACCACTTCCTTAGTCGCTGATTCCTAGTGCAACCTAGTATCTTTAGGGTTGTTTCAGTTTTGCAATGCTCAGCTTCATTCTTGAAGGTAACTTGAGCCTCACCCTTAGCAACACAGGCAATAAGATCAAGAAGGGCATTGACATGCTTTTGATTGAGTGAAGCCTTGAGTGTGATTTCGGAAAACTCAAAGTCCCCTTTGCATCAGAAGGGACACCATGGAGCAGGGTCAGGAGACAGCTTGAATGACTTGCATGAGCAGAATTCATTGGATGTTTGAAGGAGAGGAGGACATTTGCTGTGAGGGTGATACTCAGTCTTGAAATCAGGAGGATTTTTGACAGGTAAAGATCCTGGCTGGCCATTGACGGAATTGGTGGTAAACATTGCAACTGTACTGGAATGGACAGACACTTTGAGGAAGTTAACGGTGGGGCAATCTTAATTGTTTGTGGTACTTACCTGGGCTGTGGGGGCACTCATTGGATGGTCCTGAAATGCCTGAGGTTGACAATGTAACACACTATGACACATAACAATCTTCGTCACTCCTGTGTGGGTACACTTCATCAAATTCAACCCAGTTTGCATCAGCCAGCACTTCTGCTGGCGGAAATATCAATGGGCCAGCCACGTTTGGCCTGGTCACCAGATTCCAAGGGTGCAATTGGGCTGGAAAAAGAAATTGATAAGTGCAAAAGAGGCTTTATGAATCCATGTTACCATTGCTCACCTTCAAGTGTCTGCTCATAACAGTGCCCCACTTGTCTCCTATCACTCTCAGCCACTTTGCAAGCTTTGCAGCTCACTTCATGGTTCTTGAAACCTTGTTGTTTGAATGACTTGCCACATGTTGGGCAGCATATCTGGCTCTGTAGTGTTGCCTCAGAGTAGTTGTACTTTTTGTGGGACTTTCAATGGGGCACCATGATAGTCAGGTAGAGGGGAAATAAAGGAACAGTAGGCAAACCTGGCGTGCACAATGCAATCATTCACATGACATTATCAGGTTATCTAACATCGCCCATCACCATGACATGTACATTAAGTAATGCCCATTAGCAGCCAATCATAATGTGTGTTCTCATGGTTCATCCCAGGATGGTAAGTCAGTGGCATTAGCATGGGCAAAATAAATTTGCGACAATGAGTCCCTCATCCATGCACATGATGCTCTGATATCAGAAGTGCCACATTGAAGCAGCCATTGATTCATAGTGATCAGTGGAAATGAAGGATTGGTCAGAATATTGGGAGAGAAACCTCCAGGCAGACATGGTATGGATTTAGTTTACAGTTGCAGAACTCTCTAGACTGTTTTTCTAGGGTACCTACCAAATTATCCTTGGTGCATTTGCACCCATGAACTCAGGCCCTGCACCAGTACCAAGCTTCTGATATTTGGTATTCAATGTTCAAGACAGTGCAGCACTGACCAAGGCTATTTTGGGAATAGCATCTGAATGCATGATGTGGATTCAAGAGACAGCAGAACTGATACCAGAATGGTCAGTAACATCCGAGTTCTTCAAGCCATGGTGGATGGAGCCATTGGAGGGATATGAGAGGGAGATGAAGATGTTGATTCCAGCTGAGGTTTTTCTGAGAGCACAAGGTATTTCAAGGTATGTTTGCTCAGTGTAAGTTTGGGATTCCTGATGCTAATGCCAGTGAAGCCAAGTGGGTCGACCAATATCCTGTTTCCAAGGATGTGCAATGCCAAGTTGGACAAAATGGAGAGGAAGATACTGTTTCTTTTGCAGAAGAACCTGAAAGAGTTGGACAAGGTGGATGGAGCTATGGAATCGACATGGGAGGACAATCAGGACCTTCAGAAGGGTATCATACCACTGTAATCCAAGTAGACATAGGATATCTGATATTGTCTGAAGGTCCTTCATTTGTAATCCCAATAGACCAAGTGAAATGAATAAACATGGATTACATGAGAGTCCCTATTGCAGTATATTCGGCATAGTTACACCTCGGAACCCCTGTGAATTCATGTACATTGTCATGCATATAGTATGATAATACTGCCCTGTCACTGGACACATGTCTGACATCATGCTCCAGCATTTGGCCTGAGAATGCGAGCATAGTCCCCAGGTCATACTGCAGCCAAATACCGAGAGTCCACACAATGAAATCCAACTTTTCATAGTCACCTACAGTGACTAACAGATCAAACCACTGGAGTTGACTGTTTCAGTCAGTACGCATTTGGCTTGCCCTGTTGACTATGACTGAAACAACATTGTATACTGAAGACCATTTCAGCAGGACTTCCTTCAAATCATCATCATCATTGTTGACCATCCACTCCTGAAGGTGAAGGATTGCATCTTGGCCAGTTGAATACATCTTGGGATGCATGATTGCGAGCAAAGCAGAAAATAATGCTGCATGATCATCCATGATCTTCATCCAATATCTTGCTTGGCCTTTGGCTTGATTTGATTTTAGGAGCCAAGATACTGTAGGAGTGCTTGTACTACCCTAGACATTATTTGTAGTGGTTCCACGTAAAATAATGATAGGTCACTCATGTTATGGCCCTGCTGGAACCAGGCCGGAGAGAGATTGATGGCCCCACACAATTCTGACCCTATCTGAAAGTATTTCTTGGACATTCTCCAACCTTCCTTGCCTTGGCCAATGATGCTTTCGGTAACTGGTTTCTGGAGGTGTTCCAGGGTTTCCCATGTGTAGCACTATGATTTTGGATTATATTTTGTATTCCATGTCAAAATCATGAGCAGACATACCTGATTTGGGGGGCTAATACCATCAGGCAAATACCACATCAAAATATATCCAGAATGATCAGTGATAACAGAAGGTTCTGAGAGCAGTGGATATTCCATGCTGATGGATTCTTCAAAAATTTCATCCAAGCCTTGGGATGGTGCAGTATTCACTCACTTACCAAGCCTGATGATATCTATGTCATCCAACACAACTATCAGAGATGTTAGGAGCATGGCATGAAGCTGTTATTTCGACACACCTTTATTTTTATATGCCCGAATGAGGATCCTTACCAAGCGGTCTGCTTCAAAAATGGTGGAGAGAGGGATGGATGGGTCAGGAGAGACATCCTCTGGAAGTTCTGAACTCAAGCTGACATATGCCTGAAATCGCATTACCATATATTTGGCTAATATATCAGTGTATTGCAATGGGGATTGCTCCATCCCAATATTGGCTTCTATGTAGAGTGTTGGGGTTAAGGTAGAATGTAAATTCAGGTTTCATCACCAGGTCGTAATGACCCTCAGAACAATTCGGCCATGTTATCTGTTGAAAATTGGGTCTTCTGCCTATCTTGTTTACCCTATTTTACCTGATGTTATGTTCTCTTGGACTTGCCTTGATCTTGCCTTGATCAGGATAGTGGATTGGTGTTTAAAGTGACATATTTAGATATGTTATTGCAATATCCTTCTGGCCCAATTATATCATTTGGCCTGCACAACTTACCTTGCAATCTGCTGGTCAGGCTGCATCTCTTGGCCTTTAGCAGGTGCTCAATCCATGGGTCTGATGATGTTATTTGAGCTACACACCATCTCACCCTTGGGTCCAGGCCTTGTACTTTGACTTTGGTCAGTTTTCAATGTTTGGGCTTAGTCTTGCCCATGGTTTGATATGCATCCCAGGGCCAGGCCATTTCCCTTGACCTTGGTCAGTGCCCTGCCAATGTCGTTCACCTCAGTCATGTGTTCACCCTAGGAGCCCTGCCTACAGATGCAGCTGTGTCCCTTGATCTTCATCCCTTGCCCACCCTACAGGCCCTGCAGTGTCCCTCACCCTACAGGACCGGCTGAGTCCCTCCACTTCGGTCCAGTACATGCCTGAGGGCTCAGTCATATCTCTTGATCTTGGTCCAGCGCCCACCCTATGTGCTGGCTTGTGTCTCTTGACGCTGGTCATATGCAAACACTACAGGCATGGCAGTGTACCTCAACCTCATTGCAGTACCCACCCCAAGGGCTTGGCTGTGTTCCTCAACACTGGTCATATACCAATCCAGAGGGCCCAGTGGTGTCCCTTGACCTTGGTCCAGTACCCACCCCAGGGGCTTGGCTATATCCTTCGACCTCAGTCTAGTGCCCACCCTACAGGCCTGGTGGTGTCCATCAACCTCAGTCCAAATGCACCCCAAGGGCCCAGTGGTGTTACTTGACCTCAGTCTAGTGCCCCCCTACAGGCCCAGTCGTTTCCTTCGACTTCTGTCCTTTGCCCACCCTATGGGGCCAGTCATGTCACTCGACTTTGGTCCTTTGCCCACCCTACAGGCCCAGAGGTATCATTCAACCTCAGTCCTTTGCTCACCTTACAGGCCTGGCAGTGTCCCTCAACCTTGGTCCAAACTCACCCCAATGGCACAGCTATGTTCCTCGATCTCGGTCCAGTCCCTACCCCAATGGCTTGGCTGTATCCCTCAACCTCAGTCCTTTGTCCAACCTACAGGCCAGGTCGTTTGCTTCGATCTTGGTCCTTTGTTCAGCCTACGGGCCCAGCAGTGTCCCTTGACCTAGGTCCTTTGCCCACCCTACAGGCTCAGTCATATTCCTCGACCTCAGTCCTTTGTCCAACCTACAGGCCAGGTCGTTTCCTTTGATCTCAGTCCTTTGTTCAGTCTATGGGCCCAGCAGTGACCCTCAACCTCAGTCCAGCACCCACCCCAAGGGCTCAGTGGTATCCCTCAACCTTGGTCCTTTGCCCACCCTATGGGCCTGGTCGTGTCTCTCAACCTCAGTCTAGTGCCCACCCTATGGGCCTGGTTGTGTCCCTCAATCTTTGAGTCAGTACATCGGAGAGGAATTGGGCCCAACTATGTCTCTCAACCTTTGCATTAGCACTATATGGAAGGGCCTGCTCATTAAATATGATGATAGTCCACTCTGGGCCCTTCAGCTGCAAATGCCTCCAAAATGTCCCAGGCCCCTATAGGGTGCACCTTTGTAATCAGCATTCTAGCACTCGGACTGTCTGTGTCATATGCACAATCCAACCACATGGGCTCTCAAGACCTTTGTAGGTAGGCAGTTCTTTAACCAGACAACATATCTAGCTGCCTCGCCTCATAGATATTTCAGCAGTCTGCTGGTGTGCAGGAGCATGCGCATGCATTCCAGAATTGTGCAGTTGAGTCATTAAGTGACGCTGTTGTGCTGTGGGGTGTCATGCACCATAAAATGCTGCACAGTACCCTGCTTCTCAAGGTAAAGTAGAAACTCCTTTCCTTGATACTCTCCCTTTTAATCTGAGTGAAGCATTTTTATTTTGGCAGTGAGTTGGCAGTCAAGCCAGGCATCAAATCCTTGGTAAGCATCAAATGTGTTGCTTTTCTGACGAATTAGGTAGATATGTGTCAGGCATGTGTGGTCATCTGTGAAGGTGACATAGTAATGTTGTCCTCCAATCATTGTGACTTGTGCTGGACCCCAAACGTCCGTGTACATGATGTCACCAAGTTTTTTGGCATGCGGTGCCTGGCACACTTTCACTATGGGCTTATGCATTGCCTTGCCATGGATACACAATTCACAGTGAGTACTTTTGCTTTCATTTGGGCAATATTTTAGTCTGCTGACTAGATCCTTCTCAGCCAGTTTGCCTATGGTAGATGGCATGATATGCCCTAAACGGTGGTGCAATTCCATTATGGTGACTTGTTCATCAGCAGCTGCAGCATGGTCATGCTCATGCACTACACAATACAGCCCTTTGGCTGATTGAGGGATGTGCCCAATTGTTTCTCCATCAGTGCTACTGATTGTGCACAGCCCATTTGCAAATGTGGTCATCAGGCCCATTTTGTCAAGATGGCCTATGGATACAAGCATGTACCCCACCTTGGGTGAGTACAAAACTTCTGTCAGTCTCAATTCTGACATTTCTGCCCCATTAGGTATTTCAATGATGAGATCGCCTATGCCGGTAGTGGTGAATTTCTGCTTATTTGTGGCTGTGAAGGATATGGGGGGAATGGGTTCTATGCCAATCATCTGATCGTGCTCAGGTGTGATGTGATGAGTGGTGCTGGAGTCATATAATTCGACATGGTGAGTTTTGCTTGAGCAATCACTGACTTTCATTGCTTCATTCTCTAGGTTTTCCTTGGTGGCATACAAGGGGCAAGCGTCTTCAGCCAATGTCTCATCATTGCCAGTCCTTTGCTTTGTGGCATCCTTGTCCTCCCATCCACAGCCCCAAGGGCTGTCATTGCCAGCTATGGAAAACCAGTCATTGTCATCATCTGTCGTGTATGTCTGTGCACCCGAGTCCTTGTCGTCAGACAATTCAACAGATCTCAAGTCCAGAATGGACTTGTTGTCTTCAATAACTCCAAAAATGCTGTCTTCCTCATCTAGATCGGCTATGGCCACATGCATGCTACCTGATTGGTATGCCAGGGGCTTTTTCTCCTCTTTGTTTTGCTGATTGTGATAGGTGGCTAGATGTTGGTCTGATCTGCATGTCCAACAGAGCTGTTTCAGTCTGTTGCTGCAGGGGGGGGTGATTTCCTTGGTCATGTCCTCTGCCCCTGGCCAGTTGTGTTATGGCCATGGCTTTGTCATGCTCTTTGCCATTGCTATGGGGTATGTATTTCATTTTCTGGCAGTCAGCTTCTTTGCTAATGAGTGCAATTAGGGTATCAGGCTCAATAGTTTTGGATTGTGCATATAAGTGGGCAGCAGCAAGTTGGCTGGAAGCAAAATTTGCAAGGGAGTTGGGAAGCAAGCAGATAATCATCGAGTGGTAATCCTTTTTGTCTATGTCAATGCCTACAGATGCTAACTCTTCTCTTTTTGTTCACAGCCCATCTAGAAAGTGATGGACATCACTGCTTCAGGCCATCTTCATTTCCAAAAACTGGGTGTGGAGCTCAGTCTGGGCATAGGCACCTTTCTCTGTGTATTCATGTATGATATCTGACCACATGGCTTGGACAGATGCAAGTTTTCATACTTTCAGTGCAGTCAAGTCTGGGATCCACTGAGCAAGTAGGTGTTTCGAGATGCCCTTGTTCTTGTTCCATTGTTTTATCTCCTCGGTTTGTGCAGCCATCAAGGGTGCAGTGTGCTGTGATGGGGTGGAGGTGCCATTGAAATGACCCCACATCCCTTTTGCTTCAACAGCAACCTGAAAACGAAAGGCAAAGATCGCCCAGTTGGTCCCCTTGACCTCAAGCTTAGGTATGTTGTTTGGCAACATGTCAGTGAAACTGGATGACAATAGGACGATCAGGTGCAACACAATGGTATTCATTGTGGCCAATCAGAATGAGCAGGAGAGCCCCAAAAGGCTGTCTGAGATGTACAAAAAGCCACAGTGCTTTCATTGGCTTGGGGTTTAGAGGGGGTGTAGCATGTGGTGAGCTGGGAGGCGAGATGCTCGGATCTTCATCCCTGCGATCCCCATTGAGGGAGGTTCCAGTAAGCACTGATTCAATTTCATAGACCACAATCAAATCTTCAGAAGGGAGGGCAGGATCAAGAAGGCACTTGAGCCACAGGTGCACGAGTGTCAGACCATTCAAGCTAGATATATCTTCCTTCATCTTGATCTCAATGTCACCAAGCATGGGCATCATAGCATGTAAATATGTTGAGCACCATTGCATGGGATCAACAGCCATTCAGCAGAAACATGATGTAGGACCCAGATCATCCAGGAATGCACCTGGGTCCTAGTTGTATTACTTGTAGCTGCATCAAGCATGGATAGGATGGTGTCTGTGATCGTTTTGGTGATCTTGAAGCAGTGGGTAAGCATTTGGCTTGCATCGATTTGAATTTGGAGGCAGCATCCATCTTGGCTGCCTTTTTGACAAGACAGACGGTGATAGCCTAAGAGCCCATGTCAGCGCACAGTCGGCCCAAATGTATTTAAGATGCACCTTTTCGTTTTCTCTCCCCTCAAAACTCTGTTATCCTGATGAGCATGACAATGGTGTCCAGATATTCACAAGTTGAAGCCAAACCACTAAGCAATGTGGGTGACAACCACCATTAGAGCCTGTTCGATAGACTGAATGTTTCAAACTTGCATTCATTGCATCTATTTGGCATGTGGCATGAACTCCAGGTCTGGCCTCTGTGTTTCTGTTGGCGATTGAAGCTGATTATTGATAGCGATCGCTTGTGAGTGTCTCTCTATTCTGACAGCCTTCCACTATGATATTGTTTTTCCCTGGCACCACCTGGTCCAGGCTTTGGCTGTGGTGTGAACTCCAGGTCTGGCCTCCGTGTTTCTGTCAGTGATTGAAGCCAATTATTGATAATGACCACTTGTGAGTGTCTCTCCACTCCAACAGCCTCCCACTATGATTCCCTTTGGTTTTTCTCTGGTACCACCTGGTCCAGGCATACCAATTGCCCAACATCCAATCCAGTATGGACCCACACAGCAGAATATACAGAGAAGAGTTATTCTGCATATACTCAAACTTGTACAACTTCTTCTAGCCTTGCTTCTCGATGCACTATCTGGGTTGTGGCAACCCCCTACTCCCTACCATACATCTGCTCTCACTGGTCATCTGAAGTGGATTCATTGTGAACTTGGACTTTTCCAACAGACATTTGTACAGCTGGTCAATGAACTACATGAGATGGGTCACTCTGACTCCAAATCGGTAATGCTAGAAGAACAAGTTACAATATTCCTCTACATGTGTGTTACAGGTCTAACTATGTCACATGTTGGTGAGCTTTTTCAGTGCTCCAATGATACCATATCGCAGTATGTGACTTTAACCATCTGATTTAATCATATTGTTAACAGATTTAGTATAGCTACTTCAAGGAGATGCTGAACATGTTCTCAAGCATGCCATTCTATATGAAGTATATCCAATTCCCGACTGGAGAGTCGATCCCAGCAAAGATTTGACACAATCCCAAATTTTACCCAAATTTTTGCAATGCTATTGGAGCAATTGACAGTAGCCACATCCTGATTTCTCCTCCTGCTGGTGTATGTGAACAATACCAGAACCAAAAGGGTTTTCTCAGTCAGAATGCACTATTTATTTCTGACTTTGATCTCACATTCGTGTATACCCTTACTGGCTGGGAAGGATCCACAACAGACGCTCGTGTTTACGATGATGCCACATCAACTGATTTACACAATCCCCCTGGCAAGTATCTGCTAGCAGATGCTGGCTACCCTCTTTGTTCACAACTCCTTGTACCATATCAAGGTATTCAGTACCATCTTGCTGAGTGGGGTTGAGCAAATGCATGGTATATACTATTCCAATCTTAATTCACTAATTCTAACTCAACTATCTTCAGAGCACAAAATCAAGAAGAACTCTTCAACCTGCAACATGCTTCTGCATGAAATGTCATTGGACATATCTTTGGTGTGCTCAAGCAGTGTTTTTGAATTCTCCTTTTACCAGTGGAATATGACATTGAAGTCCAATCTCATCTACCTGCTGCCCTCGCAACCATTCACAACTTCATTCGCATACATGAATCTTCCAATCAAGGTCCTTCCAACAGCGAGTCAAACAATGCCAATGGCTTACACAACAATGCTGATACTGATGAGGATGAAGACAATGGTAGTGATTCTATTCCATATCAGGTGCTTGTGGTGGGTGATGGGGCAGGTGATATTATGGCAACTGTGATGTGGGATAGTATTGCACAAAGTATGTGGCAGGATTATCAAGCTGTATTGTTCGCCCGTCGGAATGAACTGGTAGATACTATAGATGATATGTCAGAATTGGACGACTGGTAGAACTGGCACTTTACTTTATTTTTTCATACACAATACATGCTTTTTCATTTGCATACAAGAAAATCAACATTGAGTAACACAGGTGGTCAAGACATGCTAGTACCATGGCCACTACTACCTGCTACATTGTTGGAATGCTGTCCAGCAGCCAGGTCCTAGGGCCTTACTCGTTTTGTCCTATCTATTGTTCTACTTACATAGTAATGGACAAACACTACCACACACTGATTGTACGTATATAAGGAGCCCTGCTCTCCCCACAATCATTAAGTGCTTGAACTACCTTCAGTACTTCTTTGCAGTCAGAGAATACTCTGGACTTAGCTTCACTAAGCTATTGGATCTGTTATCTAACAATCCTCATCCTTGTCCTTGTATCTCTCATCACTGCTTGATATCTCCATCCTCATACAAGTGACCTCACATCAAGTAAGCCTCTCTACTTGATTTACTTCCTAGAGCTCCTTGTCCTCCCTCTTTGGACATCGCTTGGCCAAGTCTGCCTGCTGTTGCTGGAATATCCCATCTGGTGTTATTTCATCAACTGGCCAAAATGACTTCTACCCACTATATCTGTCCATCAGAAACATTCACAACAATGTACAACATGTGCACAGAAATGCATTGGTACTTATCAGTTTTTTAGCCATGCCGAAAAGTAAGTGTCTGCTTTGTATCAGTGTTGTTGTTGGTAATGTGTTTGTAGCTACAAAAGAACACGTGAAGACCAATGAATTCTGCCAATTTTGTCGCCAACTATTCCATTCATCCTTGTCACTAATTCTTCAATCTCTAAAGCCATTCATGACAGCCCCAGATGTTGTGTGTTTCAGGGATGGTCATTAGCGGCATGTTATTTATGGGCTTGGCCCTTACATTGCTGACTATGAGGAGCAAGTTCTTCTTGTGTGTATAGTACATGGTTGGTGCCCGAAGTAAGTGGTTTAATACTCATCCCTAACTTTGTTCAGCATTTATTTTGAACAGATGCCTTGCTCCATGACAGGATCTCAATGCCAATATGTTATATCGCTGTTTGGAGCATACAGAGTTGCTTTCAAAGTCATTTGAACTGGGTCAGCTCTGGGATGAGTATGGTATTGTGGGCAAGCTAGTGGTATGTGATATTATACTCTGATCCTAAGTATGCTGATAGATACATCGTACAGCCCTTTACAAATGATTTCCCTTGCGCCAACATTTACAAACTGCTCACTCCCAACCTTCTACATCAAATTATTAAGGGTGCCTTCAAAGATCACTTCATAGATTGGGTTGAGTGGTATATCAAGGCAAGGTACAGCACTGATGCAGACTCAATCTTAGATGACATAGATTGTCAGTAAGTTCAATCCTGGAATGTCCTGGCCAGTGCTCACAACAGTACCTTTTAGAATTGCTGCGGTGGCACCCATTTCTAGATTGAGGTGATTCCCACAAGGACATCACTTCAAGCAATGGACTGGTGATGATTCAAAGGCATTGATGAAGGTGGGGTCCGGTTCACCATCTTATTCAGAGGTATTATACTCACTTGCACTAGGTTTACCTTCTGGCAATCAAAGGCCATGTCCCATGTGATGTGGTATGAGCATTGCATGCACTGCTTGAGTTCTGCTACCTCATGCGTCGCAACACTATTAGTGATGCTACACTAATCACCATCAACAATGAACTGGAGCACTTCCATCAACACCACAGAGTGTTTTACCTGGATATGGTGTCCATCTTCTCACTACCTCACCAACATGTGATGACACACTATGCTGATCTTATTCATCTCTTCAGTGCTCCAAATGGCTTGTGTTCCTCGATCACCAAGTTGAAGCATATAAAAGCTGTCAAACAGCCCTACAGGCGGTCAAATCATCATAATGCACTCGGACAGATGTTAATAACCAACCAACGACTAGATAAGTTGGCACGGTGTCATGTTGTAGATAGCCATTGCTTTCTATGTTCAAAAAACCCTATTTTCGAGTGTTCTAGGTATTCCGAAAGCATCCTACATCCAGTTTTTTCTGTTCCAAAGTGATCCTATTCTGTTCCGGACTTCAAATCACTTCATCCGAGCCAGAAATCACTTTATCCGCTCCGGAAAACCTTCATTTCGATCTGGAATATGTCTATTTCATTTCGGATTTACCTTATCTTGTTTGTGCATATGCATTTATACTTATCATTGACATCCGGAACACTTTCCAGTGTGTTTAGGCACATACCACATGTACCTGTCACTT
>JBBPLR010000765.1:0-13158 GCA_038089915.1 Sutorius australiensis
TCCTGGCAAGTGGAGAGATTTTCTTTTGGTTCCCATGTTTGATCTTCGATATCATATCCATGCCAGTGGACAAGATATTCCAGCTTCCTGCACCGAAGTTGTGAATTGACGATGTAGTCAACTTCGTAGAGTTCATCAAGTTTGTCAGATACATGAACCGGTCCAGGCCAGATGACAGGTTGGCCATCCAGCAGTTCATGGTATGGTTTAACCCTGGAAATATTCACAGGATTATGGATCTTGACTGATCAGGGAAGCCATAGTCAAATGGCGTTGGTTCTGATCATTTCTTTGACTGTGTATGGACCAAGCCATCATTCAGTCAGCTTCTTCAATTGGTGGGTCAAATGGAGGTTTTCTGTAGCCAAAAGAACTTTGTCACCAGGTTTGTACAGGGGAGCCGGGGTCCTGTGCTTGTTGCCTTGAGTATGCATGTGTTCTCTTGCCTTTTCAAGGTTGGTGTGAGTCTCATCTAGAGTGTCTTGCATGACATTAGAGAAGTCATCAGCAGCTGGTGCTGTGGAAGATCCTGGTTTGATGCCCATTCTAGGGGCATAGGATTTTGTGACTTCGAATGGTGACTTCTTGGTGGAAGTTGAGACTTTGGAGTTGTATGAAAATTGTGCAATAGGTAACCAGGTGGACCATGTGTTTTGCTGCTCATTGCAATATAATCAGAGATACTGCTGGAGATCTCAGTTCATATGTTCTGTTTGTCCATCTGTCTGAGGGTGGTAAGTGGTGGACATCTTGCTTTTGATTCCAAGGCGATCACAGATCTCCTGGAAAACTTGGGATGCAAACTGAGGTCTGTGATCTGAGACAATGGTTTGTGGAAGGCCATGATGCTTCCAGATGTTGTGCAAGAAGAGTTTAGCCATCTCTAGGGCAGTTATTGCCTTTTTGCACAGGATGAAACATGCTTCTTTGGAGAAGTGGTCAATGACTACCAAAACTGAATTGAAGCCAGATGATTCAGGTAGGTTGGTGATGAAATCACAGGTGATATCCTGCCAAGGTCCCTCAGGGACAGGAAGGGGTTGGAGTTCTCCATAAGGAGGACGATTTGTTCCCTTCATTCATGCACATTGGTCACATCAAGTGACATAGTCTTTGACATATTTGGCAAGTCTGGACCAAATGTAGAATTGTTTCACCAGGTCTAGGGTTTTGTTATACCCTGGATGTCCAGCTGGTGGGGAGTCATGAGATGCTCACAAGATTGTGAGGTGAAGCTCTTTGTCATTGGGTACGAAGATCTTGTCATTGATATAGATAAGCCTGTTATTGATTTGGGTGGTGTCATTTTGTTCACAGATCTCACAAACCATTGCTTCTTTCATAAGCACTGTCTTTGTGTGAATGAGTGAAATGAGGTTATCCCCATCATCCTGAATCTGGATGCTGCCTTGTTGAGGCATAGCCTGGATTTGTCTGGGGTCTATCATGGTAATGCCCTTGTTGTTGTTCTCAACTTCTTGGGCATGATCCAGGCTTGTATAGGAATAGATAATTGAACCTTGTTAGGTATTGTGCCCAACGTGCCTGCCTGCAGTTGAGGTTCTGTGATTGCATGAAATAGGAAAGATTTGCATGATCATTCCATATTTCAAATTGGTATTTTGTGCCTTCTAGATAGTGGCACCATTGTTCAAGTGATCGGATAATGCTCAGCATTTCCTTATCACAAACAGGGTAGTTCCACTCTGAAACAACCCAAAACCTAGGGGGCGGACATAGCCCCTGAGTCATTGATAACTAGATCCACATAGCGTGCTTGAGCGTATCTACCATCTAGGTAGAGGAGTATCGTGAATGATAGGGGTTGTCCCGATTAGGGTGAACCCACGTAGATAAAGACTTGTGAGTCAAGGGTTGTCTCGAGATGAGTAGACCTGTAGGCTCGCCTGAAGCTTTGGGGAAGACTTCAAGGTGAACTAGACTGGAGGACGTCCAGCTAGTCGCCTTGCTTTATATACCATCTACTCTATGTACACCCGTGTACAGTAGATCTAATAGATATACTAATAGTCCATATGATAAATAGTAAATCGGAAGATGTGGTCCGAGGGTTAATAAATAGAAATGGAAGAGGGTATAACATGCGTGCAACGCATGTAGAATGGAAGCATACACATAGCCATCGAGGCGATGTGGAATGAAAGTGAGTACATGCGCATAGCGCATGTGATCATGACTAGAGGGTATTAGCCCCTAAGCATATGTGCGAGATTGGATCGCAGATCCAATTGTGAACCTTATAATAATGTAAACGAGCGTATACAATACCTCGTGAAGCGCGTATAATCGGTAGGGCTAGCCTAGACCGATAAGATAAGATCGGAGGACAAAGTAACTGGATCGCATCGAGCGTCTAGTGGTACTAGTGGTCCTATAGATCCTAGTGAAGTGTAGCATCAAGCTACTAGTTGTGAGCGCAGTCGAGCGCTAGATTGCGCAAGAATAGGGGTTAAAATGTAGACCTGTAACACCTATTCTTGCACAATCTAGCACTTGACTGCGCTCATGACTAGTAGCTTGATGCTACACTTTACTAGGATCTATAGGACCACTAGTACCACTAGACACTTGATGCAATCCAGTTACTATGTCCTGCGATCTTATCTTATTGGTCTAGGCTAGCCCTACCAATTACATGCATTTCATAAGGTATTGTATACACTCGTTTACATTATTATAGAGTTCACAATTGGATCTGCGATCCAATCTCGCACATATGCTCAGGGGCTAATACCCCCTAACCATGATTGCATGCACTACACGCATGTACTCACCTCCATTCCACATTGCTGTAGAGAGCTACAACTCTCTAGGTTCGTATCCTAGGTTTTTACAGCATTCCTCAAGCGTCCATCTGTAGTCCCAAGTCCATCTGAGGAGTATCCGGGTGACCTTATACACTTGGTACGTGTCTGGACCTCTTTCTGATGTCTTCCACTTATCCAGTCGGTCCAGATTCCCTCCGGACACAATGCGGATACCCTTCCGGGGTTCGGACTAGCGGTTTTTGCTTTGAAACCAATCGGACTATTACTTCATCCTTCGCAGACATTCTCATGTGTTTTAACACCCCTTTTTGGTTACTTTACATGTGCTATGCTGTCTCTATAGCTACAGTCATGGGCATACCTGGACTATAAAGTCTGTAGGATGGCTAGTTTTTTTTTAAAAAAAAAGTCTTTCTTCGCACACAAAATCACTCGGATTTCATTCTAAGTCGCTCAGCATCGATCGTGCTTGGATATACTCGTTATCTGAACCACTTTGCTCTCATATAGCTCTCATCCAGACTTCGTTCTCCTCCGGAAACTTGCCCTCTTTTTCTCGGAACCCTTCTGGTCATTGTTCTTGGCCGGATTTGCTTCCTAAAAACACTATTTGTCGAAGCAAACTCTTTTCAACACACAACCTTACCCTCAGAACCCCAGGGACGGACATATCCACCCTACCTCGCACCCACCTGACTTTCTCATTCTACAACTGGAGCCCACCGCAAGGGGTTCTTCAAGGTTGTTGGGAAGGACGCTGCGACCTACACCACAGCACCTTGACATTGAAATTCTTCTAGTGGAGTTCCGTGATCTCCATATCTCTGGTGATTCCGAGTTCCTGATTCGGGTGACTCCGGAATGTGCACGTCACAACCAACTCCTATTGGATCTCTCTTCCGACATCATTATTGATTCACCACAAGTACCTGGTGGTTTTACTGCATCAACTCCTGTCAGAGTCCCTGGTTTCCTTGGCAATCTGTCACCGGACCTCGGACCACTCTCGCCTTTAACTCCAATAGCATCGCCCGAAACCGGGAGTTTTTCTTGGCAGCTTCCTCTTATCGAAGAAGGATCTCCAGGATCATCACCTGCCCCTTCACAAAGTACTCCTTTACCTGTGCTTACATCCCCTTTAGCATTTCCCTCTTCTCGGAATTCCACTCCTGTATCTGAACCAGACTCAGACTTTTCTACTCCTACCCCTTCTGCTACCACTAACCGCTCTTGGAATCGGAATATTGCAATGGCCAATCAGCCTGTATTCCACATGCCTCTCCGAGGCACCCAAAACGCTCTGAAATTCGATGGCAAATCTCCATCGCAGTTGCCTCGATACTTTGAAGACATAGAGCAGATCAGCAATCAAGCTGGACTAGATGATGCTGGGACTATTAAAGCCACTATCAAATATGTGGATCTCGGTGAAGCCAAGGTTTGGGAAACCTTACCAGAGACTAATGCTGCGCTTCCAGACTGGAATAATTTCACCAACGCAGTCAAAAGGTTATATCCCGGATGTTCGGGTACTGACCAATTTTGTCAAGCAGACATACAGCACCTCGTTGAGGATTATCAAAAGAAATAGATGTGCAGCCAGGATGACCTGGGAGAATACACTTGAAAATTCACTAAAGTACCTGCTATATTGATTGCTAACCACAAACTTTCTGATATGGAGAGGGATATGATCTTTCTAGCAGGTTTTCTGTCTGCTCTCGGAGACCAGATTCGTCACCAGTTAGTGATTGTCCAACTGGACATTCATCTGGATGACCCGTATCTGATGGAAGAAGTTATAGCAGCAGCAAAATTCCTATTATCCAGATCTGCACTGCACGCTACCTACTCAACGTCTGCTTTGGATATCTTACCAACTGCACACATGCCTTGCCAACATCAGCCCCCCATCCCTATTCCTACTTACAATCCACCTCCAGTGGCCAAAGTCGAATCTCATGTTCACACCCAATCTGATCCGCTATGTGGATTCTGTGCAGGTATCGGACACTTTACATGGAATTGTGAAACCAGTTTCGAGTATATTAGACTCAGCAAAGCTACTAAGGGTGCGGATGGTAGACTCTATCTACCAGACGGTTCCCACATTCCACGCATACCCAGAGGTCGCTGTCTTAAAGATGCGATCAACCATATTGCACAGAACCCGACTTCTGCCTTGACTTCTTCCACTTCCACTGCTCCGGCTTCTAGCACTTTTAAGTGGGATCCTCCTCCGCACGTGTCCACTAACATCCTATCAACTTTGTATATGAGCACCCCAGCTGTACTCGACCTCGATCCTTCCGCATTCATCTCGACTATCACTTACCTAGGCTACGAAGCCGATCCGGAAGTAGATCTACCGGATTTCCAACCCTATGTTGCTCAGGCTTGGGCTGCGTTTCAAGCGGATTGCATGACAAAAGACAAGGGAAAAAGAGTTAGGTTTGATGGAGTACAGGTTCCACCCCAGTAAACAACCCTGGATACTCGACCTGCTCTGGTATCAACCCCGAATTCCTGGTCCGCTAGTGTACCAACTTCGAATTCTCGTGCGGCTACTGAAACAATCCAAAAGACTAGCTAGGTTGCACTAGGAAACAGCGACTACTAGAAGAGTGAAGTGGGAGACTAGGAGTCGTATCTTAGGAATGTCTTTGTGAGGAACACTCCAAGAGGACTTATATACAGTTCTTCTGTATGTACATGTTATGGTCATATCTAATGATCTACTACTATATATAGACTAGGGGTATAACCCAGGGCACAGGGTGGCCGTAGGGTAGAGGGTCCGTGGAGATAAGTGAACAGCCATAAGGCTGTGGAGTGGAGATTAATAGATAAGGTGAAATGGAAGCCATGGTGTGAAACATGCTGTGGCTGGAATGGAAGAGAAGCGTGCTCTGCATGGAAATGAATAAGAAGCAAACCATGAGGCGAACTTAGTTCGTCTGGGTTTGAATGTTATAATAGTGTACACATGACCAAGCACTGAGGCGTGGGAATGTGGACTTAGAATCATAGCGCATCGAGTGCTTAGTGGTCAATAGCCTTAGGGAAGGGAATGTAGTGACTTAAGCGTGGTCGTGATGCCTGTAGATTAGGGGCAAAAAGTATACCCCTGTAACACTATCCCCCTTTTAATGATCAAACTCTGGGCAATCAAAGGTAAGGATTAAATAGCCATAGGTCTTGTGCGAAGACCATGGTGAGGTTACGCACAGTGTTAGGGTTGAGTACATGGAACTTGTGGATTGCATCCTGGCAATTGGCGAGGTTTTCTTTGGGTTCCCACATATGGTCGTCGATGGAATATCCACACCAGTGGATAAGGTATTCAAGCTTCCTGCGCTTGAGACGTGAGTCAATGATGTAGTCAACTTCATAGATTTCGTTACGGTCATCGGTGACGTATACCGGGCCAGGCCGGATGACGGATTGCCCTTCAAGGGTTTCGTGGTAAGGTTTAACCCTGGAGATGTTCACAGGGTTGTGAATTTTCATGGATCAGGGAAGTCGTAGTCGAACAGCATTGGTTCCGATCATTTCTTCCACGGGGTATGGGCCAAGCCATTTTTCCGTGAGTTTCTTGGATTGGCGTGTGAGGCAGAGGTTTTCTGTTGCTAGCCAAACTTTATCACCGGGCTTGTAAACAGGGGCCGGGGTGTGGTGTTTGTTTGCTTGGGTATGCATGCGTTCCCTTGCCTTTTCTAGGTTAGCACGAGTTTCTTCAAGTGTTTTGTGCATGACATTAGTGAAGTCCTCGGCCACTGGGGCTTTGGAGGATCCTGGTTCAATGCCCATTCTAGGGGCGTAGGATTTTGTTACTTCAAATGGGGACTTCTTTGAAGAAGCAGAGATTTTCGAATTATAAGAGAATTGTGCAATGGGTAGCCAGGCAGCCCAAGTGTTTTGTCACTCATTGCAATATAATCGGAGGTACTGCTGGAGATCCTGATTCATATGTTCTGTTTGCCTGTCCATTTGTGGGTGATATGTGGTTGACATCTTGCTAGAGATGCCGAGACGTGCACACACTTCTTGGAAGACGTGTGATGCGAACTGAGGTCCGTGGTCTGAAACAATAGATTTAGGAAGACCATGATGCTTCCAGACATTGTGTAGGAATAGTTTAGCCGTATCTAGGGCTGAAACGTCTTTCGTACACGGGGTGAAGGATGCTTCTTTGGAGAAGTGGTCAACGACTACCATGATTGAATTGAAGCCAGACAATTCGGGTAAATCCGTGGTGAAGTCAACAGTGATATCTTGCCATGGTCCCGCTGGGACTGGAAGGGGTTGGAGTTCTCCATAAGGAGGACAGTTAGATCCCTTCATGCGTGCGCATTGGTCACATCGAGTGACGTAATCTTTAACGTATCTGGCTAGGTGCGGCCAAATGTAGAAGCGTTTTACTAGTTCGAGAGTCTTCTCGTAACCAGGGTGGCCAGCCGGTGGCAAGTCATGAGAGGCTCGCAGTATGACGAGGTGGAGATCTGAGTCATTTGGGACAAAGATCCAATTGTGGATATAGATAAGCCTGTTGTTGATGCGGGCGGACTCGTGTTGTTTGCAAACTTTGTGAACTGTGGATTCATTCAAAAGCGCTGTCTTGGTGCGAATGAGAGAAAGGAGTTCATCCCCATCATCCTGGATCTGGATATGGCCTTGTTGGGGCATAGCCTGGATACGTCCGGGGTCTATCATTGTAATGCCTTTGTTGTCGTTTCCGACTCCTTGGGCATGATCAGGGCGATGGCTTAATGCGTCCGCCTTCGTGTTGGTAGCTCCAGGCTTGTAGCAGAATAGATAGTTGAACCGGGTTAGGTACTGTGCTCAGCGTGCTTGTTGGCAGTTCAAATTTTGTGACTGCATGAAGTAGGACAGGTTGGCATGATCGTTCCATACTTCAAATTGATATTTTGCGTCTTCTAGGTAGTGGCACCACATTTCGAGTGATCGGATAATGCTCAGCATTTCCTTATCACAGACCAGATAGTTTCGTTCTGCCAGTGTCATTGAGTGTGATGCAAAGGCAACTGGGTGCCATTTGTCATCCTTGAGGATGGAGAGCACTGCTCCTGTGGCATAATCTGACGCATCCGTTTCTAGATGGAATTGGCAGTCGTTGTCCGGATAGGCCAATATTGGCGCTTCCGTAAAGGCTTTCTTTAGCATGTCAAATGCTTTTTGTTGTGGTTCTTCCCATCAGAAGATAGCGTCTCCTTTTAGGAGGTTGTTCAGGGGTCGTGCCATCTGGGAGTAATCTCTGATGAATCTCCAGTAGAAGTTGGCGAGCCCTAGGAACAAGCGAACATGCTTGATCATGGATGGGGTTTGTTACAGGTCTACATTATAACCCCTATTCTTGTGCAATCTAGCGCTCGACTGCACTCATGACTAAGTAGCTTGATGCTACACTTTACTAGGATCCTTAGGACCACTAGTGCCACTAGATGCTCGATGTGATTCAGTCACTATGTCCCGCAATCTTATCTTATTGGTCTAGGCTAGTCCTACCGATTATATACATTATATGAGGTATTGTATACGCTCGTTTACATTATTATAGAGTTCACGATTGGATCTGCGATCCAATCTCGCACATATGCTCAGGGGCTATTGCCCTCTGACCACGATCGCATGCGCTATGCGCATGTACTCACTTCCATTCCACATTGCCTCGATGGCTATGTGCATGCTTCCATTCTACATGCATTGCACGCATGTTATACCCTCTTCCATTCCTATTTATTAACCCTTGGACCATATCTTCCGATTTACTATTTATCATATGAACTATTAGTATATCTATTAGATCTACCGTACATGGGTGTATATAGAGTAGATGGTATATAAAGCAAGGCGACTACACTGGATGTCCTCCAGTCTAGTTCACCTTGAAGTCTTCCCCAAAGCTTCAGGCGAGCTCTCGGACATATTCCGCCCTCGACTCACAAAGTCCTATTCCTCTACCTAGACAGTAGATACCTGACACAGGATCCAGCTAGGAGTTCATTAACGACTCAGGGGCTACTACGCCCCCTAGGTTTTGGGTTGTTTCAAATATCATTATGTCATTGATGTAAACAATGATGACGTCATCCATGTCAGCGAAGATCTCGTTGACCATTGTTTGGAATGTGGCTGGCGAGTTACAGAGGCCGAAGTACATGACGATGGGTTCGAAGGTGCCTTGGTGGCATACGAAGGTGGCCTTCCATTCATCACCTTCTTTGATTCGTACGTTGTTGTACCCCCATCAGAGGTCCATCTTCGTAAAGAGCTTAGCTCCTTTTAGCTTATCTACAAGCTGTGCAATCAATGGCAGCGGGTAGTTGTTCTTGACCATGTGTTCGTTTAGATAATGGTAGTCTTGAACCATGCGTTTCTTGCCATCCTTCTTTGGGACGAAGAAGACAGGGGAAGTTTGTTCCGATTTGGAGGGTCAGATGTACCCTTTTCATAATTGGTCATCCACGAAAGCGGATACTTCTTCCTATTCCGTGGGAGATAGGGAAATCAATCTACCCTTCTTTGGTTTATATATTTCTTTTAGGTCGATCGCGTGATCCCATGGTTTCCTAAGTGGGATCCGTTCCAACTCTTTTTTATGGAATACATCAAGGAATTCATGGTATTGCTTCAGGACTAGCCCTTCGGCAGTTCCCTTGGGTTCAGGTTTTACCACTTTTGACTTCTTTTCCTCTAGGGCACGGATTGTTTCATAAACCTGATATTGGATATCTTCTTCTTCCTTTTCGATGATACGGAGGAAGAGGGCCTTATCTTGTAAGGTGTGGCAGTGGCATGGGCAACGGTTTAGTTTTACCGTGCCGGTTGTCCAATTGATATCAGGATTGTGGTGCTTCAGCCATGAGTATCCCAGGATGAAGTCGTTCTTTCCTAGGTCAGTTGCTTCCGCGGTGATCCTTTCCTGATGTCCTTTGAAATCTATAATGATATCGGTGGCATGAGTGATACTGCTGGCCGAGTTTTTGGTGCTGTCTACATTGTAAACAGGAATAGGGCGTTTAAGTGGGGTAAGCGGAATCCCATTCTGATTTGCCCATGTGATATCGATGAACACAGTGTTAGCTCTGCTATCTAGGAGGGCTTCTGCCGTGGTCCATGTTTTGTCATTCTTGTGCAGCGAGGTCTTTATCTTCATGTTGATTTCTTGTGTAGGCCGCATGTTTCGAACGAAGATGTCGTGAGCTGGGTTTTGTGGAGATGACATATTAGAGGAATGAAGCCCAGGAGCAACGTCCCTGGCAAGCTCCTGCTCTGCAGAAGGCCCCTCTGATGGCGAGTAAGAAAGATCTGAATCTGTTGAAGAGTCAGAGGAAGTGTCCGATTCTGCATTTGAATTCGTATCATAATTGTCCGTTTGAGAAAGAATACTAAACCTGTTCAGGGGCATAGCCGTTGGAGACCCAGTACTCTGCGGGCTTAGGCTTTTCCCGTTTTGAAATAGTCGGCGGCTTCCGCCTTGCTCATCTTGGCGATCTTGGTTCACCAGTCTGAGTCTTCTTTTCCTGGTGCCTTGTCTTGCACCTTTTTCAATAGTTTTCTGACTTTTCGGTCAATTTGTTCCTGCATCTCAGGGGAGAGCAGATCTTCTTTGGAGTCCGAATCCTTCTGTGTGGATTGGGTTTTCCTTTCTGGGCCTTTGCCCTTGTTTTTCTTACAGGACGGCTTGTGATCGCCGCCCAACCATTTGCATTCGGGACAGGTGATCTTCAGGCTTTTGCAGTCCCGGATTCCATGTCCTGTCTTCTTGCAGTTGAAGCATTTTAGGGTGCTTCCTCCCTTTGTGTTGACTGCGTCGACATCCATGGTGTCGGAGTCTTTCTTCTTCCAGTTGGAGGTCTGGTCCCTCCATACCTTGGTCTTTCTGGTGAGGAAATCAATCAGTTCTAGATTGTTCCCCACTTCTCGTGCGTTCTCGATGAAAGCATCGAGGTTGTCTGTGAATTTGCCCATCCTGCCCATATCTTGGATAATTTCTTTGCGGAGGGCCTTAGTTCAGAGGAGGTGTATTGCATGTTTAGGGTCTACGCCGGACCAGTCATACTTCATCTGCCAAGCGACGAGGAAGTCATCTATTCTCATTCGTCCTTGGTGTAAGTCTTCCAATTTCTGGGTGTTCCAGATTTGTTGGTTAGAAGTCCGGAAGAGGGACTTAATTTCCGTTTCCATTGTGGCCCATGGGTAGCCCTTGTTTGGGTCATATAGCCACCCTAGGCATATTTGTGCAAAGTTTCCCACCTTTTGTCCTTTGAGTTGTGAGAGGACAGCGGCGACTGCATGGGACGAGGCCGGTGGGATGGTCTTGGCATTTGCTTGGAGCCATCCCTGCATTCTGGCCCACCATTCTTCGAACTTGGCGTAACTCCCATTGTAGGATTGGGAGTCCGCAAATATCTTGACCTTGGAGGAGGTGCCGACTTGTGTCGACGAACCCGTGGTGGTGGTGGTGGCGGCACCCTGAGCCTGCAGGGTGACAAGTTGGATATTGAGGGCCTTAATGTCGTCATTGGCGGCCTCTAACCGTTTGATGGCCCTGTCTGCTTTTGTCTTCTGAGCTTGAAGCTCAGTTTTGGATTGGGTGAGGTGTGCCTCTACCGAATTGTGTGCATTGATTGTCATTAGGAGAGTGTCTTTCAACGCGTCTGTCTTATCCTGCCATGACGAATTAGGGTTGTTCAGGATGTCTACCCATCCTTGTTGTTGTCCGGACATATTGGATTAGGAAAGGTAGTTAAGGAGGTGGTAAGAGGGTTCTCCGGTGTAGAGAGCTACAACTCTCTATGTTCGTATCCTGGGTTTTTACAGCATTCCTCAAGCATCCATCCGTTGTCCCAAGTCCATCCGAGGAGTATCCGGGCGACCTTATACACTTGGTACGTGTCCGAGCTTCTTTCTGATGTTGTCCGCTTATCCGGTCAGTCCGGATTCTCTCCGGACGCGATGCGGATACTCTTCCGGGGTTCGGACTAGTGGTTTTCGCTTTGAAACCTTTCGGACTATTACTTCGTCCTTCACAGACATTCTTATGTGTTTCGACACCCCTTTTTGGTTACTTTACATGTGCTACGCTGTCTCTATAGCTACAGTCCCAGGCATACCCAGACTATAAAGTCTGTAGGATGGCTAGTTTTTTTTTAAAAAAAAAGTCTTTCTTCGCACACAAAATCACTCGGATTTCATTCTAAGTCGCTCAGCATCGATCGTGCTTGGATATACTCATTATCTGAACCACTTTGCTCTCATATAGCTCTCATCCAGACTTCATTCTCCTCCGGAAACTTGCCCTCTTTTTCTTGGAACCCTTCTGGTCATTGTTCTTGGCCGGATTTGCTTCCTAAAAACACTATTTGTCGAAGCAAACTCTTTTCAACACACAACCTTACCCTCAGAACCCCAGGGACGGACATATCCACCCTACCTCGCACCCACCTGACTTTCTCATTCTACAACTGGAGCCCACCGCAAGGGGTTCTTCAAGGTTGTTGAGAAGGACGCTGCGACCTACACCACAGCACCTTGACATTGAAATTCTTCTAGTGGAGTTCCGTGATCTCCATATCTCCGGCGATTCCGAGTTCCTGATTCGGGTGACTCCGGAACGCGCACGTCACAACCAACTCCTATCGGATCTCTCTTCTGACGTCATTATCGATTCACCACAGGTACCCGGTGGTTTTACCGCATCGACTCCTGTCAGAGTCCCTGGTTTCCTTGGCAATCTGTCACCGGACCTCAGACTGCTTTCGCCTTTAACTCCAATAGCATCACCCGAAACCGGGAGTTTTTCTTGGCAGCTCCCTCTTATCGAAGAAGGATCACCAGGATCGTCGCCCGCCCCTTCACAAAGTACTCCCTTAACTGTGCTTACATCCCGTTTAGCGTTTCCCTCTTCTCGGAATTCCACTCCTGTATCCGAACCAGACTCGGACTTTTCTACTCCTACCCCTTCTGTTGCTACTAACTGCCCACAGAATCGGAATATTGCAATGGCCAATCAGCCTGTATTCCACATGCCTCTTCGAGGCACCCAAAACTGTTATGATTCGCCCCTTTTTCCATTTCTTACATAAACCGTTCTCACGAACTCTTTTCCTTTTCCAAGCGCTGACATAATCGTTCCATAACATTCCACTTCTTTCCATTTGCTCAGTCAGTGCTTATTCTGTCACGTTCCGTGACATTCCATGTAGTCTACCATTTACGGCATACTTCCTTTTATGGTGTTTACCCTTGTTTGGTCACCTTAGGTATATATACCCGGCCCAGCCATGTATATTCCCTAAGTAGTTTCTCCCTTCTACTCTCACCACCACTCGAGTACAACCACCAA
>JBBPLR010000766.1:0-13151 GCA_038089915.1 Sutorius australiensis
AGATCGACGGGTCGGCGTGTTTCTACATCATGGTCGTCATACGCCTCTGGATGGCGTGCAGCGATGTCGGCTCGTGGAAGGTCCTCCCACTCGTCTACTTCCAAAAAGCTGTATGGATATCATGAATGAATGATAAAGAGAAATTAATGAATGAATACCTGATGTGAGTTGCGATGGAAAAGACGACGTGGCGGATGTGATCGTAGGAATGGTCACGCTTCCAGCATTGTCGCTCGGGGGCGATGGAGGTGGGGACGAGGATGTTTTGGTTCTGGCCATAGCGGACGGTGATGGCGACGGGGCTGTTGTCGAGAAGGAAACGGTCTTGCTTCCAGGACGGAGGAGCGTTCGCAACCCAGGGTAGCCATCGATCTCGAAAGCTTTGATGGACGAGATCGAGCTTGGGTATGGTGAGGGAGAATTCGCGGGAGACCTCGTTGTGGCGGTGACTGGGGGGGAAAGCGTGAGAGAAAAGTGTTTTCTTCTTTTTTTTCTGAGGGATGGACTCACAATATGTCGGTCGCATCGTTGACAGAGTGGTAAGTGAGGCGTTCGGGATAGCGGTCGCTGCAAGAAAAATCGGAGAGGCGCATGAGGTCGAAGGTGTGGGCGAAGAACATGACGAGCATGAGAGCATGTTTGAGGGGCATGGCGCTGGTGGGTTGTGGAAGACGGGGCCAGAGGTGAGTGGCATCGAAGGGGTGGTCATGGAGGAGCCAGTCGTTGGGGACCATGGCAAGCCAGACCTGCTCGTCGTTGCGCGTGCCCATCGACATCATTCGCCCATGGTTGTCGAAGGGCAGGCGGGTGGATCTGCTTTCTGGCCAGAGACGACGAAGGGCGGAAAAGGAGAGGTGACAGCGCCAGGTGTGGTCGACGCGATCGTGTGGAAGGATGGCATCGAGGCCTCGACGGTTTCCGACGTACATGACGAGATCGAGAAAGTGGGGACCGACGGAGGGAACGACGTTCGGGAGAGAGGTGTCGACGAGGAGATGGGGGTCGAGCTCGAGGCGGTGGCGTGTGGTGAGGAGACGAAGGGCAGCATGGGTGTCCTTCCTGTCGTGGAGACGTTGGAGGGCACGGAAGGAGATGGGAGAGACGGGGGCGTCGTTGAAGGCGGCGATGTGTTGGGCACGGTCGAGATGGTTGGCGTCATGATCGTAAGTGGCAGCCTCTATGTTGCGCTGACGAGGGGCGTCGATTGCAGAGAGACGGACGGGGACGTCTGTGGCATCGTATGGGACATCGTGGGCGCCGTCGTCCACGAGAGGGCGGACCTGTCTATGAGAAGGGAGTGCAGGTTATGGGGGAATAATAGTCAGGGAAGGAAGGAAGAACTTACTCGAGCTCGGGGTCGGAGAGATTGGAGTCGGACATGACGAAGGGTGAATGTTCAGGTGCGTTGGTTGTTGGTCTTTGAAAATGCGGTCGAAGGGAACCACGCCACGTCTTGAACAACGATTCAAATTCATTCATTCACAAACGGGTCGGTTGGGATAAGTACAAAATTCGTACGGCGCCAAAGAAAGCTGGAGGGAGAAAAGAACAGGAGAGAGAAAACGCACGCTCGCTAGGCTTGATACAACGCGTCGTCGAACGTGCGGGGCTGCAAAGAGGGTGGGGCGTCGGTATGCTTCGAGCGCTTTGAGATGCGCTCTGGGGGAAGATGTGAGGGGTGGAGAAGCGGGTGGAGAAGCGAGATGAAGCACTCACTGGAGGATCTGCGTGTGCAGACGGTGTTGGATGGATTGTCGGCGCTGAAACTGTCGTGCGAGCTGATGGAGGAGGCGGTGGGAGCACGATCGCGTTTACGGGACTTCTGTGGCTCTTGCATGCGGGGCGGGGATGTGAGAGGGGGTGGATCGACGGGCTGGGGAGGGGGCGAAGACGTCTGAGCATGGGTGATTGGGTCGTCGTCGTCGTTGTCGGAAAGCATGGTGAAGTCGAGGATGGAGTCTTGGGTGGCCACGGGCTCGTCTGTGGTTTCCTCGACCTCTATGACGTCGGCGAGGGGGTGCGAGACGGATTGGAGCATGTCGGCGGACGGGGGGACGGGGACGGGGACGGGGACGGGATCTGGGGAGGAGAGACAGACATGAGACGAAAAGTGTGCGTGGTGCGCATTTTCAGACCCCTCGAAAATGCGCGATATGTCACGCATAACACGGAGGCCCTCGTATGCGCAATAAAAACATATTATGATGTGACGTACCGACTGGAACGAACTCGCCGTGGCTGTCGACTGGGTGGTCGTCGACGGCGTGCTTCAAAATCGTCGATGCTTGCTTGAGCGAACGCGTGGAATGGATGGATGTGGCTCACCTGCTGCTGCTTGTCGCCGTCACCATCCTCGGATTCGTTGCTCTCGTCGTCGTCAACGTCATCGCTGCCGCTGCCGCTGGTCACCTCATTCACCCCGTCAGGCTCTTCGTCCTTCTCGAACTTGAACGTGTTCTTCTCCTTCCGCACCTGCTGGACTTCCACCCACGCAGCATACTTTCTCGACAGCTCCTCCAGATGCCAGATGGACTGCCCTTTCGTCGGTATGTCTTGCATGTGGAGGATCTTCGGCACGCCCATCGTAAACTCGCGCTCGTCGTCGTCGTCATCGTTCTTGTCCGAGCGAATGAAGATGTGGAGACGTTCTCGCTGCATGGTCGCCTCGGCGGGATTGAAGTCGACGGTGCGCGTTTCCTTTGCGCGCTGGCGGTATGCGTTCACGTTCAGCGTCTGGGTAGGTCACAGTCGAGGACGTCGAATCGTAGGATAAGAAGAGCCCACTCACCCTCACCAACGCATGCAAGGCAGACTCGACCTGCTCGTCGAGGGGCGGGTTCTCGCGTGCGCTCGCCATGCTCGTCGGGTCGTGCCATGCGACACGGAGATTCTGGATTCCGTCGACCGCCTTCTGCACCTGCCGCTGCTGCAGGCCGAGCATCTTGTCCCGCTCAAGCTGTGAAAGCTGGTGCTCGACGACGTGCGTGACGATGCCACCCGGCGGCACGGTCAGATATATGCCGTCTGCCCATCCGAGACTCCCTGGAGGGGGCAAGTCGCCCTCGGTAAGTACGACCGCCTGACCTTGTTCGCTTCCCTGCGACGCCGATCCGAACAGGTCCTTCAGCGACGTCTGACGAAATTCCCGTGTCTGTCCTGGGTCCTTCGGAATGAGGAACGGTTGAACAAGCTCCTGCACGCAGAGTCGGATCGTCGCCGCGCCGCCATCTGGGTTGCAGAAGAGCAACTCGTGTCGATACGAGACGGTGGTGGCAGCCTCTGTGATGGCTGCGGCGGCCAAAGTGCGCATCACGCGTGAGAACGACTGGGTCGCGATCGCCCTCCATTCCCACGTGGTCCAGTCGATCAATGCGAGGCCCCGAGCGCCGAGGATCTTGAATTCCGACCCGACGCGCGACACCTTCTTCCAAGGCTGGAGAAAACTCGGCGGGGAGCGCTTGAAATTGAGCAAGGGCGCGATCCTCTGGGTCTCCTTTTTGCGGCCCTTCCCCTGTGCGTCACCTTTGTTTCCTGTGAGTATCGTGTGCGTCTCACTCCACTCTTCATGCTTGGACGTCATCGCGCGATGTTGTTTCATCATCGTCTCGTGCCGCACGCGGGCCTGCAGCTCTTTCACGGTCTTGTCTTTGTCGTCTTCGCCCCCGTCTTCGCTGTCGACCCACGCGCTGTCGTCGCTGTTCGATCCTGTTTCAGCGCCATCGCTGCCGTCCTCTTCCTCGTCCTCGTCCTCGTCGTCCTCGTCGTCAGGTGTGTCTTCCCTCTTACCCTTCGCCTTGCCCTTGCCCTTTTCGCCCGCCTTCTTTGCCTTGCCCGGCTTTCCCTTCTTCGTCGCTGCCGTTTTCGTGGAGAGCGCCTTTCGTGTACTGACCGCCGTGGTTGCCGTGCGTGCGTCTCGCAGCTCCTTCGTCGCCTGGCCCTCGCTGTTGATTCCAAACACGGCGAGCAGCTTCTTTTGCATTTTGATGCGCTCGGGCATGGTAAGTTCGCGTAGCTGTAGTTGCATGTTTACGAACGACCCGTACTCGTTCCATATGATGAACATGATCTTTGCGACGTGAGTGTGACCGAACGACCGAACGACGACGATCAACATGTACATAGCGGAGACAGATGTGACGGTCGACATCGCGAATGTCGCGATGGCACATCACTGCATGCGCCATCGCTGCGCTCGGTGACCCCGGCGTCCAGTACTTGCCGATCGCTGGGACCATGTCGACCAGCGGCTCCCACCATCGACAAAACTGTGGTTGTCGCGCATTTCAGGACCCCCTCGATTTGCGCACGAAATGCTTACCTCCTGCAGAGCTACAGACACCACCTCAAGACGCTTCACCATGTGTTCGAACACGTTTCGTGACATGAACGGCACAATCCCCATCGTTTTCATCGCTCCGGTCTGCTTCAGTGCTGCGAACATAATCTTCACCTTCGGCACAGCCCATCGCAAACACTTCAGTGCCCGGTATTCCTCGCTGTCTTCCGCCAGCCCGACCGTCGATATCGTCGCGATCACCTTCGGCAATTCCGTCACGATCTCGTCCACATATTCGTCCATCGCCCCGTTCCATCGGTGCGAGCGCTGGCATGCAAAAAGCACATCCACTTCGGACGAGGATCTGAGGTGCTGTACAAACGCGTCGTCGAAACATTGTCGTACCACGTACACCGCCCCTCTCGCGCCTTTCATCTTCGACTCGTCCCAGCAGCGGATCATGTCTTTGTACAGGCGATGGACCTCCGATCTCGCGCTCTCTCCTTTCTCCGACTCCTCGTCTCGTGAGTCTTCGATCAGTTTCGCGACTCGTTCCTCGTCCACGTAAAGGTCATTGAAACAGGCGCAGACGCTGTCTTCCATCCGGCCGACCATGTACGCAAGCACCTGTACATCCACCATAAGCATATTCTGCTTTTTCTCAGAGACGTCTGCACTACTACTCACTCCGCCTGCAGGTCCCAACATGACGTCGTGCAGCTGGTGCAGACGCATCGTCTTCTGACCGTCGAACATATGTATCCCCATCGGCTCCACTCTCTCCATGAAATCCCAGACGTAGTCCTGCGACAGCAAATCGATCCACTTTCGCGGAACGCCCGTCACGCCCTCTTTCGCGTCCACGTCCCGGTGAGTTTCGTCCTTCGCCTTCATCGTCCGGAACTTGTGTACCAACCCTTCTTCCGGCGTCTCGCGATATACGTGATCCGTTTCGTTCTGCGACACATGCAGCCCGATTTCCCGAGTCACCAACGCTAAAACGTACGTTTCTGTTCAGTATCCTTTCTTTTTCTTGACCGACATAGAGAGCGACATCTCGCGCATATACGGGGGGTCCGTATATGCGCCAGATATCGCTCTCTACGCCATGTATATGCAGGTTCACTCACCAGAATCGTATAGGACGACCATCCACTGGCCTCCCAGAGACAGCGCCTCCATCAACGCATCCCGTCGAGGCTTGCGCTTTTCATTCTCTTGCTCGATATCCAACGTCGTCGCCGTGTCGCCATCCTGTCGCTCGAGCGTCTGCCATTGCTTCGTCAACTCTTCGTGCTGCTTCCGAAGCAGCTTCGTCCACGAATCGATCGCATGCAGCCGGTGCTGTCCTCCCGCAGCCGCCAATCGTCGTTTTCCTTTCGCAGCCTCTTCTAGCGCCATCATCGGGAGCTTCTCCGTGTCGTCCGGTTCCTCTTCCAGGTACGTCTTCTCTTTCACGTCCTTCTTCGATACAACCAGCGGGATCGCCTTCGACTTCGAGAACCGGTCTGCCCCTTTCGTCAGAAATGATTGCACAAGTCGCGCCACTTGTTCCTTTCGCAACGGTCGGTCGTTCCACCCTCCAAACCGTATCTCTTCTCGGTTTTCCAACAGATCAAGTCGCGCATATCCGAAGATCGCCATCTGCGCCGCACCTTCCAGTGCTTTTCGTTGCACAACCGACGCTTCCAGATGGCCGTCGCTCTTGCCCCCCGTTCTTTCGTCCAGCAGGTTCGTATCCCCCACCTTCTTCTTCTTTTTTACCGTCCCGTTCGTTAGCTTTCTTTCCTAGATATTAGGCCTCTCACCGCCGTCGTCCCTTCTCCGCTTTTCTGTCTTCTCGTGAGTCTTTCATTCTTAACCTATCCGCTCTTTGCTCACCTTTCCCTTCGTCTCCGTGTCTTTCCCTTTGTTCTTCTTGTTCGCCATTCCGTCCGTGGTTCACTCTCCGTTCGTCCCCTCCCCTTCTTCTTATCTCTATTCTAACCCTCTGCCCTACTGCGGATCTCTTCTTCCGTTCTGTCACAGATCTATCAATCAAGATTCTAGATCTCGCCTCTTCGTCACTGCCCTCGATCCATCCCCGATCATCTCATAACGATCCGAACACGAATATCCTCCCATATTCATATTCGCATCGTTATCTCTGTCGTCTCTCACTATCGTACGTACGTTCGTCTGTGACACGACCAGAGTGAAGGCATCATTGTCTTATGATGCCTTCACTCTCGTCATCTCTGATTTCTTTTCCTCCTCTTCCTCTTTATCACGCATTTTATAGTGTATCCGATATGCGCTTCACCCGTACTTTGATTTTCCACTTTTATACTACCCCCTATATACAGCGCATTTTCTTCACCCTCCGAAATGCGCTACATCGTCATCTTCTCGTAAATATCCCTTTATCATACATTCCTCTTTCTCACTGTTACTCTTATCCTTACCTCTTTTTACATCCTATGATTATATCCAACATACTACCCTATACCTTCCCTCTCTTCTCTTCCCTTTCCTATATACCCTTTATCTTATCTCTTCTTACAAACTCTTCTCCTTATTCCTTCCCTTTCCTGTCTTCTCTTTATTATATCCTTCATCCCCCCTTCCTTCTTCTTCACTTACCTCCTTCATCTGTATACACCTTCTCTTCCATTTCTTGCTTTCCTTCTTCTATTATATACATATGTCTTTGCTTCTCTCCAACAAGTATACTCAACAATACCCTCTTTCTTCTTATACTTTTCTTCTTTCTTTCTTTACTCTCTTTTTTAGTTCCATGTACTCTCTGGCGCATTTTCCTACCCCCAGGAAATGCGCTGGATCCTTTTCTCCCTTTAAAATCATGCTATAACCTTGATGTAACCCTAACCTATTTACAAAAAACCCCTAGTATTCTAAATCACCCAAACTTTTTCATGAGGTCCAGGTCAACGTGCTGCATGAAGTCGGCAACATTCGAAGCCTTCTTTTCCTCGGCTGGAGCACTCGAGTCCTCAGCGACAAATTCCGGCAAGAGAGGAATTGCGACCTGTTCCTCAGCTGGACCTGAACATACACTGAGAGTGACCGGATGGGTATCGTGGGATTGTGCCGAGATATTCAAGTCACTTGGGTCTACAATAGATTGTGCATCGGATACATTGGGATGCTGGTTGGGGACCGGAGAAGAGCCCCTGCTGGCGATGGGGGATCTGAGTCTTCTGGATAGCTTCTTGGAGGCGCGCGTCATTGTGCGAGTGACCGAAAGAGCTAGGAGATGGGTAGATGCGACTGATCAGTCGAGTGATGGTGGATCCGAACAGAGATGGGTACCGTGGGATTACGAACGCCAGTGAAGGAAGGGCGCACTACTGCCGTGAGTCACATGATCGGATGTCGGCCCTTGTGCGAAAAGCAGACCTGTTCCAGAAGCACGTCGCAATCGTCCTGCTTGGAGTTCTGCAGCACACAGCACCCAGGGCTGACAAAACAACTGGATCTTTATGATCAACCACAGGGAATCTCCCAAGAACACACTAGCAACTTGAAGGAAACATATCACACATTATATATGGTGCGAACAGCCTCTTGCTCTAGGGCAGGCCTAGAAGCAAAACGGGATGATATCGTCTCGGACAATCAGATGGACAGGGCTTGGTCACTCCCAGTACCCAGAGTGCAGCAAGGCATGCCATCCACTCAAACACAGGTAAAATGTAGTGTATATCAAGTGTGGTACCCGCTTGTACCGAGCACTAAGGTCCTGGATCTAGGACCCCGCACAAGGGTCCTGTCAACGAAAAACCACACACCAATATTGACATGTCGTCATCAATTTAAAATGGAATACGGACGGCAACCAAAGTGCTGTGTCTAATGACTTGTGGCATATCGAGGATGATGAAGAACGTGGGCGGCTGGGTCTCTACGAACGAAGTACATGCCTCTAAACCCTGATACCCTTGGCCAGTAATAACAAGAAATACCATGACCATGGAGGCTATCGTGTTCGGTCGGGTCACATTCGCTCGAACGCCTGCATGGCCACTTGAAGGCACGCATTCTCTGAAGGCCCATCATGTATCGCACAGCCTAGGTTCCGCTACGCTGCGTAAAGGACAAATGAGACCCGTGGTACGAAGGGTGTGTTACAGTACTCACAAAGCGGCAACCATGATTTGTATCCTACCAAGGGCCCCCGTGTTATGGTGGCCACCCCGTTCACCATACATAAGCCTTGTACTACCGAATCATTAGTCCTTCCTTTAACGACATGTTCGAACAGTTCAAGTCCTCACCGTCGCCACCGTCCGATAACGACATGCTTCCCAGACGTTACTTGTCTCTTTCACCACCCACTTTTCTCACCAGCCTTTCTGCTGCGTGCTGGGGTGAGCCTGTACTGACAATGTGGGATCTGAGACGTTTAATCTGTTCCTGGAGGCATACCTCATGGCTTGGGATGTGGGGAACCTGAGAAATGGGTACCACGAGATCACAATTGCAAAGGCCAAGGAAAGGTTTCTAGGCATTGTTCGCATAGCAGAGCCTATCGTTGTCGAAAGCATGTTATTGGGTCTGTGATGATGGCGGGACCGATCACAGCGATGTCTGAACACCGCCATTTGGAAATAGTCAGGTAATCAGGTCACATGACTACACAACGCGTCGAATCTGGAGACATGTCGACCCCATTCCATGCTAGACGATCTTTTCCCAACTTTCTGTCCCACAATGTTCTCCCGTTCCATGCCTTGCATACCATCCAATTGCTATTGTTTGACACGGATATGTCATGCACGTTGTTTTTTCGACCTCTTTCGGGCCATCCGTGAGTTGCGATTGTTAAAACCCATCCCTGTTCTCGTTGAAAACGTGCTTTCCATCTGTGCTGAACATTGTTGCATATGATACAGCGTGAACATGACCAACGCCCAGGACGATCCTTTGGTATCAATTATCAGCGGCGCTTCACCACCTCTCGGGGCTGTCGCGCACCGGGCTCGCCGATGTAATTGTTGTGCACGGTGCGGTCATTGGTCAAAACGTTTAAGAACAAGGTGAGTCGGTCTCCTAGTAGCCATGGTGTAGTATTCCTCGCGTCCTTGGCGCTTATTCCTGCTCGGATCTCAGTGCCGAGTGACGCATTGTGTCTTTGCCGTGGGTCTTGGTTCAGGCAAGTGCGTTGTACGCATCAGTCGACACACTATACATCTCGGGCTTACTCATTTGTACGCACAGGGCGCACAGCACGGGCGTTCTTGAGAACGGCACGTCTACATGGCTGATTCGTGTAGTTACGTCTACACACCCTGGCTGACGCTGCTAGTGCTGTCGTCCGCTCCTGCGTCCTAGTCACCGCTCGGGTCGCCCTGTCCATCGTATCTGTGTTTTTCCTCTTGCATTTGCCTCGGCCTGTTATGCATTCTCCCTGCAGATCGTCGCTTGTTGCCATACACAGTGCACTACATGCTACAGTCTGTTAGGGTCGAACTTAACGTTTGGAGCTCACCTGGACAAGTTCTTCGTTCATCAGCGTGCTTTAGCCATTTCATGGGATCGTTGTCGTGAATCACAACCACCCACAAACTGACATTCTGACCTAACGTTTCACCCTCCGCGTCTCACTGTATTCTCTACGCGCTCCACGATGTCTCTATCTGGGCATTACATGCTAACATGAGATCCCGGTAACAAGGCTCAGTGATATTTCCGATGTGCATTGGGAAGTGCCAACGCCGACCTTACTCCCCATCGTGCCAGTCCTCCACAAAGACACCCCGTCGCTATCTCGAGATCTTCCGCCAGAGGGTTTCGTGCCGGGGTGTCTGAGGTCGCGCGCAATGCCCGAAGACATATGACCCATCGTCTGTGTCCTTATCACCCGGTCACCGGCACCACCTGACGCTCGGATGGCTTCACGCGGGGACGGTGGATGTCAAGAAGAATGTATGGTCCCAGATTCCAAGCCTACATCAACGAGTGCAACGGGGCAATGATCAAGGTCCGTCCATTCATCTATGCCGAGGAGATGCTCACTGACTGCATGAAAGGAGCAAGTTGTGCGTGGTGTTGATGATGTGCGACGCATGCGAACGGGTCCTTCTCCGTCCAGTTCTTGAGGAGCTCCTCAGGGTTCCCTTCAGGATTGAGGTACCTGCGGATATGGATGTGCGGGCTGATCCTCCATGTAGGGAAACAAGTAGCCTGGTGGTTCTCGATCGATTTGTGCGACAGAGCGATATTTAATTTGTTTGTTATTAGGATGTGTCAAGTGAACTACGTCCCAGCCATGTTTTGCTCGATCATAATGACGGACGTGGTTAGATTATTCGAATAAATAGAAATATCTGGGTGTTTTGCGCCGAATTTCGCCGCAAACGGAAGATACCAGTCCCCATGCACGACATCGGGGACGACGGTGTCGCGGACCAAGACGGAGTTTGTGAGGATAAACGAAGCATATGAGGCTGTTCGGACTTTATCTAGAATCGTTATGATGTAGACATCTGGGGTGTTAAGCAATCGTCAGTCACAGAGTCTCAGAGGTCCTTTGAAGAAATGACACATACCGTTGTATCCGCAGCTACGAACGTAATGCGTATCATCACTCCGAAGGGCCTCGCTGGTTGATGGACCAGGCTCGTTTATGATCTCGGTGAGGCTAGAGGTGTCGAGATTTTGAGTGACGACTCTTCGGTAATCGGACAAGTCATCTTTGCGCCCAGGATAGCTTCCGTCACAAATATTGTCAAACTCCGCTGAGGTAATAGCGAGTCGCGGCGCCCTCGCCGACGCGGCAACATACGTTAGGGAACAAGGGGAGGCCTTCGTCGTGTTTCTGACGTTTGCTCAGCCATACACCAATAAAAATATTTACCAGCCAAGGATAGATTCCCAAGATTCTCAGTTGTTTCATCGACCTCGGTTTCTGTGCGCTTAACATCTGACACGAGAGATGCCTTTTCTGTTGCACGGGGCCAAGCTTGCAAAAGCTGGATGAGTTCCGAATGGATCTACCGAAAACTGTCGAGTCGTAATCAGGGCACAGAACACGAGGACTAGAGTTTTTCATACTTCCCAGCGAGCCTTCGAAAGAAATCGGTCCTGGCGGAGGGTCTGGGAGAGTTGCCCATATTACACATCTCGTCGACCCATTCCATGATCCTCTCTTTGCACTTCAGGTGATTGACCCCTTCGAAAGAAATTTTGCGAAGAGATGATCCTCGAGCGTATCGAACAAAGCAATGAAGAAGGCATGGCAGACGGCTTGGTATTTCCCAACGTCGGAGGGGAAATTGGTCAAGATGTTCGATGGAATGGGATCACCTGAGGGAAGCCCACGACGTCGTCTTCCCCCCGCAGGTTCATGTAAATTACGATGACATCTTTTCCCCGCAACCGAGGTGTGATTTAGCCCATTGCATATGCGAGAGAAAAAAAATGGACCCGTTTACCTCGGTTAGCACCCTTGATTTACCAGTTCCCGAACTTTGAACAATGGAACAGAACTTGGCATAGTATTTTTCTGTATAGCTTCTCATTTTGTGTCAAGTACTCGTAGAAGCCATCGACAGCTGCGCCACGGTACTTTGCCTCGAAGGCACCTGACAATCATTGAGTTATTCCTACGAGGCATTAGTTCGTCCTGAGCGATTCTTGGTAAAATTTTGAACACCTCCTTTCTTCACCATGTCATTAAGAAGCTCGGTCCCTAGAATACATCATTGACTGATGAGCAGAAGTGGATGTATGCATCTCTGGGACTTACGATGACCCAGTGAGATACTAGCAGGAGAGGGTAGGATCGCTATGCAATGCTTCGTGAACTTGATGAATGCTTTTCTCGTGACCACAGAAGGACGTACCAAGCTTTCGAATCTCGGAAAACGACTTATTCCGCCAAGCAGTACGGAGCAAATCCTGTAACTCTTCATTGATCTTGATGAGCTCTTCTGCTTCACAGTAATCACGATACTTCGTATCCAAGATACCATTCGAGTTATTAATGATCGTGACAAGGAGCACGGTGTAGTGCATGGGGGATGTCAGAGTGGGGACGTCACCGGATCACCCTTTGAAAGTGCTCACTACCCGTTCATCGAGCCCTCGATGAGTAGCTTCATTGAAGGGATCTACTAGGACACGGTCGAGCCCCATGTTCAAGTGTTCGACGTTCAACGTTGGAGCCCGGTTCAAGAGGGTTATGAGTTCCGATTGTTTGCTTACGTCGGAGCTCGGACCCAGATGGAGAACGGAATGAAGCATGCCTGCGACTTTGCATTTTTGTGTCTGTCTTGCTTATGGTTTTGTCCCATTTGGCACGACTTGACTGCCCTGGACCATAATCCGTGACGATCACGAAAGATGCGACTAGCGTGTTGCAGGGCATATTGAGGTATGGGTGTTCACGGTTTTCTCTTCCAACTTGTAATTCGTTGAGCCGTTGTCGAACCTATCCAATGATTTGTTGTCATTCCTGTAATGATGGTGAGTATTCATATACTGTTCACATTCCCTTTCGGCTGCGTTTCCACGAGCAGAGCAGTGTATAGCCTGGCTCTGTTACTCGTGATACCATTCCACCCCTCATCGATGGTTGCATTCATTGTATCGCGTCGAGAAAGTCTCCATTTGTGTAGTTCGCCCAACGGTAACAACCCTGCATGGCCTCCGAGGTTCCTGCCACGTCACGCCACACGTTTGGCTCGAACGCGTGAGGTCTGAGTGTCGTAGTGCTGACAACGCACGTGTGCCACATCACGTGATGATATTGACGTAGCGGGAGAGCGCGGTTGGGGCAGCTGCTGCGTGTTCCTGCTAGTCAATGGCAGCGTCGGGTTGTCCAAGGACTCGGTCATTGATCATTGATGTTTCCATATCCCACTGTTCATCA
>JBBPLR010000767.1:0-13123 GCA_038089915.1 Sutorius australiensis
TTTCTGCATCTATAATGGACTTCGGGTTCTCCAGGGTATACTGCCTATGTATGTTGTGGAAAAATACATTTGTGTATGTACCCATGTATGTGTGAATGACCCGAGTGACTCGAGCCAACTGGCAGTCAGGTTGTTGTCGTCTGGTAAGGCAACACAGGGTGAGGGTGGCGCGAGGACCCACAGGTATCTGAAGTCGGCTTCAGGTCGACTTGGGAGCCGAGCCGAGCCGGGTTACGTTGAGCAACTCGGCTAGCCAAGCCGAGTCATGCCACAAGCCGGGCGAAGCCAAAGTCGGCTACAGCTTAGCCAAGTCACGGCAACACTAGTTGCTTGTCCGGTAAAGCGTGTGCATGCACTTGACAACCCAATCTCACCACACAAGCCCATCTCTGGGTTACCGTCGGATCTCTACAATAGTGTATGGCTCAGTACCCTCACACAACATGAACTCGAAGCCCTGGAGATGCCTCAATCCAGATTTGGTTGGAGGAAAATTGCAGTTGCAGCTTAGGTGGGCTGTCTTAAACCTGCTCATTTCTCCCACTCGTTTTCTTGCCTACACTCTTATGTACCTACCCACTGACATTCATGAATAAATTGTGTCTTATCCAGCACGAGGGGTCATTCCATGCCCAACCAGTATGCAGGGGATCATCAGCCATTGGACTGCCATTGATCACGCTGTGGGCTGGCGATATATATATTGACATAGCTAAAACTTAATATTAAGTTTTCACATGTATTTGTAGCTCAAACTTGAAGAACAAAAGTTGGCCATATATTCATCAGCACATTAAGTTTGGACAACTGTACGGACAATGATAGAACTTAAAATATTGACGCATGACAAACGTGTGTACTAAACATCAAGTCTCAGCACACATTTCCTTGGCAACCAAATTTATTGTTTGGCTTCACACTTTTCACAAGATGAAATGTATGCACAAAGTCAAAGTTTTGGCGCACATCTAGTGTGCAGACAAAACATCAAATTTGACCATCAACAGAACTGAGAACAAAACTTTTAGATTGGTATTTACATTTATCTCAACATTTAGGTCTGTACTAAACATTGATGTAGCCGTTGTGTGTGGCAAGTCGCAGCTGAGATTAGAAAGCCGTGTTTGTGGTCCAAAAAAGGAGAAACCATGGCTTAACACCGACTAGCTGAAATATGTGAAATAAGCGTCGGAAGTAGATTCAAACTCAACCAGCACACAATAAACTTATAGACTGGTAATATATATATCCTTGAATCGTGAGCCCATACTTCGTAACTGTTAATTTCGCATATGAGCGCATGCGATTATCAGATCCGCTACCGTTGCCAGCTATTTTGTTTCAGCGCGTTCCTTGATGCTATGGCTACACCCGCACACATGCATGAGAGCCCATACGGGTCCACGATTATGGACCCGAGTCCGAACAAGCAACAAGGGCGCGTGGAGGAAGAAAGCTAGCTAGTGGGGTCGTATACGACGGCACGAAAATCTGGGTATCCTGCCTTACAAGCCATAAGGCGAGAGGAGGAGTCTTATCTCGGATCTTATCTCGAATACCATGCGTTAATTAGTTTCTTATTCAGTAATGCATTTTTCTTTTTTTTTTGATTCCGCCATATGATCCATGTGCGCTCGAACGCGAACGAAATTTACCAGACGGTTTGTTCTCATCCACAGGATCGCAGCACACGTTGATCTCATAGACAGGCTGGTCACCAGACTACACGATAGACGCGGTGTGGATCAGCGTTTCGACCGACAAGGGCAGTTTTCTAGGGAATCCTTCTGCTCGCTTAGACAAGCTTGAAGGCGAGTAGTTCGGAGGCATACCACAGGGGGCGCTTCGCTTGGTAAGGACCGTTCGCTAAACTCGGCGACTGGAGACACGCTATTGCCACTCCACACCACATATGGCAAGTATGATGGCATGAGAGTATTCTTCGTGGCGCCCGTACAAGAAGCACCGCGGTGTCTCGGCGGCTGCTGGTGTGTTTTTCCCTCACCTCCCTGTTGTCATGTCTGGGGAACCTGAAGATAAATTCGCAGAGAAGAATGTCGTCTACGCCAAAACCAAGGACGTCTATGACGAGCCCTCGTTCGATCCGATCTATCAATCCAAAGCACGCATCCTGAACGATGCGCTGCAAGATATTGGCATGGGAAGGTACCAGGCAGGTCCTTTTTTTGTCTCTTCCTTGTCTCCTACTGTCATCCCCTTGGCGCACCTGGCTTCTTGTAATTAACACAGACTCTGCTTAGTGGTATCTGTTCATCGTCGCTGGTTTTGGTTGGCTATCGTGAGTGTACAAATCTGTCTTCGAAATGGTACCCTTATAATTCGGTCACCAGGGATAATCTCTGGCCGGTGAGCCCGTAAGGCTGTGTTCCACGCGATATTGACCCGCTGATTGGCGTTGATCGCCGGTCTAGGTTGTCACGGGTTTGATCCTCTCCCCTGTCGTGTACGAGTTCAGCGTACAAGGGCCATGGCTCAAGCTTGCTCAGAACGTCGGCCTGCTGGTTGGAGCCGCCTTCTGGGGAGTCACTTCTGATGTTTGGGGTCGCCGGTAAGATAAAATGCATCACTGTATTACGCGGCCGTCTGACTTTAGCCTAGGTGGGCGTTCAATCTGACCCTCCTCATTACGGGTGTGTTTGCAATCTCGGGTGGAGCCTCCCCAGACTTTGTCACACTCTGTTCGCTCACGGCTGTCTGGTCTATCGGCGTGGGTGGCAATCTCCCGGTGGATTCTGCGGTGTTTCTCGGTCCGTTTCTCGCTTGCATTTTGCGTTGTGTACCAACCCTATTCAGAGTTTGTTCCTGCATCCCATCAATACCTGCTCACCATTCTCTCTATCTGGTGGGCTTTCGGGCAGCTATTAGCAAGTCTAGTACGTGAAAGTGTCCTCCTCTGGGTCAATTTGGTCACACGCTTCCGTGTAGGTCGCCTGGCCACTTATATCTGACTTTTCGTGCCCGGGTCCCCCTGCCCCTTGTCCCCGGTCTCTGAACGAGGGATGGCGTTACTTTCTTTATACCATGGGAGGGTTCATGATGGTTCTTTGGATCCTCCGATTCTTCGTGTTCAACCTCTACGAAAGTCCCAAGTATCTCATGGGTCGCGGCAGGGATGAAGCCGCAGTTGAGATCGTTCACAAAGTCGCTGCTTACAACGGCAAGACGAGCTATCTCACTGTCGAGCACCTCGAGTTCAGGGACGCTGAGAGGCTCGTAACGGGTTCGTCAGGGCAGGAGGTTACAATGGACGTGTCGGCGGCTGCTGCGATAAGGAGAAAACTCATGATGTTTGATCTGAGTCACGTCAAACCCTTGTTCGCGACCCGGAAGCTGGCATACTCGACCGGCTTGTTGATCATTCTGTGGGGTAAGCCCTTTTGATATATTTCTGGTGCTGGTCAGACAGGCTGACGTAGGTCGGTCATATAGGGCTTATCGGTCTTGCTTTCCCATTGTAAGTACGGTTCATCCATCACGAGCCCAGTGCTTAGCCGTGTCTCAGATACAATGGATTCGTGACGTACTTGTATGCCTTGCCACCATCTCCTTCCCAAGTGTAGCGCGGTTAACACACTTCCACCAGCCTCCAAACCAGAGGAGCAGATTTCGGTGACGGGTCCGTGTACATCACATACCGTAACGTCAGTGTCTATTCGTCCGGCCCGCCAGAGTACTGACCCTGCCTCAGCAAATCATCCTGAGCGTGATCGGCGTTCCCGGCGCCCTCGTGGCAGGTTACTGCGTCGAGCTGCCGATCCTCGGACGGCGCGGCACCCTTTCCATATTCACGAGTACGTGTCCCTAGATCCACCCCAAACGATACGTTGACGGAGCTGCCACAAGCCCTCACGGGTGTGTTTATCCTTGCGTCGACGACGGCGCGTACGTCGAATGCACTGCTTGGATGGAATTGCGGGTACAGCTTCACGAGCAACGTCATGTATGGCGTGCTGTACGCTGTGTCCCCCGAGCTGTTCCCCACGAAGGACAGAGGAACAGGAAATGCCATCGTGTCGAGCGTGAATCGTGTATTTGGAATCATGGTGGGTCGTCGGCTTGGATTCGGATCGAACCCTGAGCGCCGAACGCGTTGAGACACTGAACCGCGGTGCAGGCGCCCATTATTGCACTATACGCGAACCTGAACACGTCCGTGCCGATTTGGGTGGCCGGTGCAATATTCATCGTGGCCGGGCTCATTGCGCTGTTGTTGCCGTTCGAGCCTCGTGGCAGGGCGGCGTTGTAGATCTGGGACTTGGGTGTAATCCTACCTTGGCAGAATTCATGCGGGTTGAACTCGAGCACGTGCTGCGAGGGGCCCTCCATACTATCCTATCGATTGTGTAGCAATGGGTATCAGATTGACATGAATGTTACGAGATGCTACAGCCAAGTCAAAGTGACGGCCGATGATCAAATAAGTATCTAAGCTCTATTTGTGGGTCCCATCTCAAGTACCTGCGTCACGGCACAACAGCCATCCGGGTATCCTGAATCTGATCCCAATCGAAACGATAGCATCGCCTGATTCTTCTTGATTCTGACCCACCGTAAGTGTTGCAATGCAACGCGAGGGAACGGCACGCACCATGACACGGAACCCCCTGGGTGGGAGTTGAGACGGAGGATTTGCATGTTGAGCCTAATAGGGCGTGAGCTATCGCAGTGGATTCCCCAAGAAAATACGCACTGTACGTGCTTGCTTTGGATCTGCAGGAGCCTGCCCACTACCACACGCACCATTATTTGGATGCCCGGGTTTAGCAGCCTTGGCGGACGATTTACGCTGTGATGTACAGTGAGACTCTGCATACAAGTTGGGGGAGCAACAAACCTTTTGCTTTACGACCGATCTCGCCGCCACCGTTCGCTGACATGACAGGTTAAACACATTGGTATCGATGGTGTATGGGGGAAATCACTTGCTCGCTTACGCTTGCCCGCAGCCATCCGTGAAGGCCCTTCATTCGTGATTCCTGGAGACCGGGAACGAGGTTGATTATCGGCCAGGGGACTCGACCCTCTCGTTTTGTCCGTCTTGGTCAATGGCAGGACCTTGTCACTCTTCCTGAACTGTGTCGGTAGAAGCTTTTGGAGTATCCGAAGGCTGTGGGGTAGCTCCGCGATGTCGAAGTTCTTGCGATGGGTCCCGGCAAGTGGTGATGCATCGCCCTCGTGGGCACCAGCAGAAGGTACCGGGGAAGGGGGCTGCCCTCGCGTCAACGTGGAAACAGGAGAATCGGTGATTACTAACCTCACCAAAGTCGAATTGGACAGCTGGCGTGCTCAACGGCACCTCGACCTATGCAATCGTGATTCGTGAAGACTCGATACGAGGGGGGAAGATCAAACCAATACCTCGAGATCGTTCTCAGCGTGGATCTCGCCTGGTCGTTGCTCTTGAGGAGTAGGTACCTGGGTAGGTAGTAGTGAGTGCTCAGTTCGAGGAGGAAAAGCGTAAATGAATACACCTCGAGATCACCATTGCGGTCTCCATCTTGCGTCTCATCTGGTTGTTCTTTCACATGAGTGGGTTGCTAAGTGGTGTTAATAGATGGAGGCGTGCAAACATGAGCGGACAAGTGCTTACTTGGTGAGAGACATACAAATCTGGGAGGATATAACGAAGGTTATACACATCGACTTTCCTTTTCTGGCGTCCCAACGCAAGCCTATCGCCGTCAAGAGACAGGGTGATGGAGTCCACGTCGTTACCGTCCTCGATGGTTGGGCCGGTCCGAGTTAGCGTAGATGTATCCAGGAACGAGATTGTACGGCCCGTGTAGGTAGCAAGGAATGCTCCACTAGTAGCCATTGCAACAGAATTGACACTACGGCCATTCCCATCGGGGATGATCGACTCTGATTCCAAGAGTTGGACCCCATTCGAGACTCGAAAAGACTTGATTTTCATGTTCTTGGCGTCCACAGCAAAAACCTGTTGGCTATCACCGGACCATGCGAGTGGAGTAGCTGCCCAGCAAGACGGCAGCGTAATGGTCTTGATGTTGATGACCTCGTCGCCATTCCGACTGTCAAAGACACGAATTGATCTCCCCCAGCAAGCAGTAGCGAGGTAATCACCGTTTGGTGAGAATTTTATTCCATTGATCCCCTTGTCATGCTTGAGTGGACCAACGAGCCTTTTCCCAGTCGTGATATCCCAGATGCTTGCCGTGCAGGAGGCATCAGCTCCAGTTGCAAATTTGGTCGAGTCGGGAGAGGTGTCCACCGCAATCACACAGGATTTTCTGTCTTCGATGTTGACCACTTTTTCTTGCAGTTTTTCGTCCCATACACTTGCACCCTCCTCGACACCACAGACAATCCACTTGCCGTCCCGGGACACAGAAATGGCGTACAAATTTGCTTTCTGTCTTCCAACTTCCTCGCCGTCCGCGACTCGCCATCGTCGGATCCCTAGGAAACCACCACCCAAAAGATGTTCCCCGTCAGGGTGAAACACGACCGCATACACCCTCAAATCACTTCCGGTGTCGAGCACAATTTTTGCATCTTGTTGAATTGTCAGGATTCGATGTAATCGTTCGTCAAATGGCCACGCACTAATATTCGTCGACGCCATCTTATCCGGTTGTGTAGCCCTGGTCTTTGAAGGGTGAAAGAGCGAAGTGTTCGCTTTATATATGCGCAAACCCACCCCGTAAGCGCGTTTCCTTATTCGCGTCCATGGCGCTTGTTCCTATTTCAATGGATATCTGGAAACCGATCATGGCCAACGGCGGAAACACCGAGAACGGCGTGCACGAAAGAACTGGGCCATGTTCTATACGGGGGACTACGACGTACGAGAGCCAGGAGCGACTACTCTATCTATGGCGTGTGGTGAGGTGGTATGTACCATCGTACACGCGACTGTATGCGGCAGTCAACGCAACATTCCGAATACACGAACAGCCTCGCGGAGTACTGGAAAGCCCTGGCATAACTGCAGCATTGAGATTTTGTCCGAGACGGAAACGAGCCGCTAACACGTAGCCTTGGCCCTTGGGCTCACAGCGTCTGATGATGATGTTCATCTGGATTGCCGCTGTAAAAGGCATGAATTGGGGATTCCAGTGACAAAACCATATCATGTCCAATGAATGTCGCCTTAGCCTGATGCTTTGGAAGTTGTCGTGGTCCTGGTTCAAGTGGCAAACCTGGCCGAGTTGATGATGGCTCCGTTTGTCTCCTAGACTCCATGTCCTTTTCCTCCACTTTTTCGCCCCACATGTTTGTGCCCCCTCCCTGTGATACCCCTTGATACGGAAAAACTATATTCTCATTCCCCTGCCAACCCTCAACCAGCCAGTGTCTCAGACTCAGCCACGACCCACCATTCGTCGATGACTGGTGCCCATGGTACAAATTGTGAACTGTCAAGAGTGAAAGAGTACCGTGCTTCGGGCCATCGAGTTCTTTGTGGTGAGCCGTACGAGTCTGCTTTCGTCCACCTTGCGACGTACCAACACCTCTCTGTCCATTTGGGTGAGTGCTTCGGGAACAGGTGCACTCGCAACCTGCCAGTGAGGTATAGACATCGTGGATGTACGCGCCCATGACTCTCTTAGATGGTAAGGTATATGCACGCATATACGCATCGCAAACGCTAGTGAGCGGTTCGATCGTGCCTTCAGGGGCACCCGCTCGGAAACCTACGGACTACGTATCAGTACCAGCTACACTCAGTTGCTCACTTTGCCGCATAGGTAGCATGGAAAATCACCCACTTTGAAAGTATGTCATTCCTGCTGTCCATCGGGAGCTCACAAGTAGTACTCGGATCACGTCGCATGCTTGAATACTGAGAATATTTCATAGGTAGTTTGGACCTAACAAATTGGGTACTCGCCCTTGTCATCAACAATCTGCCCACTCTCAGGCTTTGGTCTTATGAAATGTGACCTAGTCAGAGCATGTACGAGAGCTAGATGAACATGTGAGATTCATTGTACTCGGCTAACGAGGTATAGCGACTATGAACTAGAAGACACTGCCTGGCCGGGTTCCAACAAATATTCTGGTGTCCGCGCTATCAACATCGGGTTCTACGATTGCTTGAACCGTGTTCATTGGCAGCGCGCGCAAGATTATTAACATGATTTAGCAGTATCTTCACGTTGATTTTCGTTTTTTGCATATCTCAAGGGTAAAAGAAAGAGCATATCGGTTACACGAAAAAAATCGAACCGAGGCTCACGTACCCTACTGCGATGTGTTGAATACTGTGCACCCGAGCGTGGTAGGATGCCGATGATATCGCTAGCTAGGTTGATCCTCGTTTGTCCTTCTGGTCCTGAGCACACTCGCTGGTATCCGTCACGACGAACGAGTTTCAGAAACAGCAACGCGTGCTACCATACTTTAGGTCCGTAATAGTAGCTCGATCGAAGTAGTCGAATAGTACCTTTTCGCCCCCATTTCAAGCACAAAGAAATGCACGAACAATGTCTGCATGATTTAGTACATCAGAGTGTCTATCCATGAGTACCATCTCCGGTAACCGAGCCACGACATAACATCCACGCTGGTAACCGGACCGAAAGGACAGCTTCGCCTGATTCTTGTTGGTCCTATTCACCATGAACACAACAACATCGGCCAAGGGGAAACATGCACACCGTTACATGGACCCTGCTGGTTTGTGATTGAGATGCGTTGGTTGCTTGTCGTACCTACAAGATGTCAGCGCTCCAGCTATCATAACGGACTCTGCCATCACCAGCAAGACACGCACTGGGGGCTCCTTTTGATCTGTACTGCCTTGTCCACCTTGGGAAGTACTGGTATCGGGAACGCTGGGAATGTGCGCCCTCGATCTACCCGATTTACGCTGTGATATCTTATGAATCGCGGCAGAGAAACACGAAGAAGAACGGACCTGACGCCGTACACTAGATTTTCCAACAGTTCTCTACGATGACAGTTTACCACACTGTCCAATCGTCTACCATGAGAGAGCACTCACTCGTCTACGTTGACCCAGAGCCATCCACGAAGGTCCCTCGCTGGCCACCCCTCCGCTTTCCGGCGATCCGGAATCAGGTTGGCGGTTAGCAGACGAAGATGACTTGCTGGGAACCTGACCGGGAACCTGTGTCGTCGATTCTTTGCTATTCCTCCTCGTCCATGCTAGTAACAACCTCCTGAACACTGGACTACTTTGAGATGATTTGGCGGTACGAGTATCTCCCGATGAAGCGCCTGCCGACCGCGGCACAGCATGTGACGCCTCATCCTCGTCCAGACAGGCAGATGATGTGAAAGAGGGAGACTGCGAGTGGGATGAACACGGAACGAGGATGAGAGTTGAGGCTGACCTTGTAGTTGAATAGGGGAGTGCGCAGGCCCAATGGCATGTTGATCTATGTAATACACAATGAGAACTCGGTTCATGCGCAAGAACGAGAGATTACCTCGACGAAATCTCCATCACCATCTCCGTCGGGTTGTCTTTCCTCGCGAGTTGATTCCTGATGTAGTGTGTCAGTAGAATTGAGCTCGATTGACGTGATATTTACCTGGGAAGGCCCATGTAATTCAGGGAGAATACTGCTGAGGTCATGCACGCTGATTTTCCCGTCGGACCGCCCAGTCGCAAGATAGTCGCTCTTTAAGGATAGTGCAATCGATCCTATACTTTCGCCGTCCTTGACAACTGGGCCAATCCGAGCCAACGTAGACGCATCCAGGAATGAGATAGTGTCACCTGTGTAGGTTGTGACGAACGACCCGTTGCTGGCTATGGAAACGGATTCGACGTTGCCATCGCCGAGGTCATTGAAAATCCCTGACTCGCTCAGTTGGAATCCTGCGGAGACTTCGAAAGACTTGATTTTATTGTTATCGGATGCAGCAAAAAGTCGTTCGCCGTCATCGTGCCATGCAAGCGGAGTGATTGGAGGAAGGGAGGGTATGACATGCCCGATACTGACGAGTTCGTCACCGTTGTGACTGTCGAAGACGCGGATGGAGCCACCGTAATGCGCAGTGGCGAAACGTTTACTATCGGGAGAGAATCTGATTCCGGTGACATAACTGTCATGCCGGAGCGGACCGACGAGCCTCTCCCCGTTGGCGATGCTCCAAACGCTCGCCGTCTTATCTGTACTGGTCCCAGATGCAAACATGGTGGAATCGGGCGAGATGTCGACTGCGGCGACATACTCTACACCCTCCGCGTCGAGGACTTTTTCTTGGATGGTTTCGTCCCACACGCTGGCACCCTTGGTGGTCCCACACACCGTCCATTTCCCATCTCGCGATACGGCAACAGCTTGCAACTCCATCGATTGACACCCAACTTCTTGACCGTCTGAAATTCGCCATCGTCGGATTCCGTTGCTGCCGCCACCCAGGAGATGCATTCCGTCTGGGTGGAAAGCGAGAGCCACTACCCAATTAGAGCGACCAGTGTCCAGCACTACAATCGATGAATCAGCGTATGGCAGTCAGTATCATTCTCACTCCTCAGAGCCACTGTGACGCACCGACATTCGTTGATGACATCCTGATGGGCCACACCAAGACAATGTTCGAAGTGGAAGGACCGAGCGTTTTCGTCTACTTGCGGCGCCCAAAGGTGCTCCATAAATACGCGTTCTTGCCAACTTGGGGGCTGTTCACTCAGGCACTCGGCGCTGATTCATAGCTTTGATGACTTCTAGAAAGATGGCCCCAGGTTTGCGATCATCCCGTAAGGGATTCATTCCCTTCCTTGCCCTCGAGGTAATCTTGCCCCGGGCCTCGCTCAGTACATCCAATATCCGGGTTGCAGGACTTGGCTGGCGACGGGTGCGCGGTGCACTTTAATGGGATTAGACCAGGGCCAGCCACCAGAGCGCTTCCAGCGCTGGTCAGGTGGTGCACTTTCTGTAATCAAGTTCCCACGCTGGTGGTGATCAGTTCGTGATATAATCGACTCGGATCACGATGAGTGGGAGTACACGATCCAGTGCGAGATATGTACAAAATGACATCGTCGTGAGACAGGAAAATACTATGAATATGTCTTATCTGAGTAGGGACAAATGCGACAACGAAATGCTGACGGACAACATTCAACTGGACGACGTGTCACAATATCTCCACGACGTCAGTATGGATATCCCTTGTGTAATTTATAGACCCCGGACATGGATTTCGTGTTAGCGCCAATTCGCTTGAACCCTCCGTTGGATTGTTGCCGGAGTAACAATGTACTAAATGGTTGCAGGCGCACCAGTAACCGCAACGCTCGCGTATAATCATCCATTTTACCCACAGGCGGAGCTTGCAATGGCGAAGAAGACGCCGAGGACTCTGAGTCAGAGCTTGGCTCAGATTCGGACTCGTCACTATCAGACATGCCCCTCCACGTGAATCCATCGAGTGGACCACGCAAATCGCGAATCCATGGGCGCACAAACACGAGCTTGCGTGGCTCCATCAACGGAAGCCTCTGGAATGCCACGTAGCCAAGTCCTGGGGCCCGGGTATGGTAGTGGTTCTCTTGACCACTCCCTAAATCTTGTATTCCAAGCCTTTTGACGGAGAAGATAATGTACGGGAGGTACAATCGACGGTTGGCGAAGCGTGCTGGTGGTAAATGACTGAATCGGTCGTAGATGGACGTGGCTTCTTGCTGGGATATTGAATTCCTCAAGGTCGAAACACGAACGTCCAACTCGGCATCATCAATGACAGGTGGGCCACGGGGAACTTGACTACACACCTCTAGGGTAGCAGGGAGGCAGCTGTTGTACGTGGAAGGCTTGCCGGACCAAGCAGGCACCGTAACTTCGCCCGAACGAGCTACGATCTCCTCTAGCAGGTGACCCCGCGCGGCATCTCCTTCTCCATACTGCGGTCGGATATCGGGGCGAGTATCATAGGGCGATGGGGACCATTTTCGCACATCAGGTTTGGTCGAGCACCGAGGCACTCCTGCACCGTGGTGGCAAGCCCGATATCAATGACTGACATCTTCTCTGGTCTCACTGAAGCTGATCTTGAGCCAGCCGGATGGGGACAGATCGGCACGCATTTCTAGGGGGGTCTCGGAGTGGGGCTATATTTTCGTGGTAGTAGTACCCTCTCGGGGAGCTAAGGGTGGTGGGCCAGACAGTCAGTATCACTGAGGGAGGACTTGAAGACCTAGAAGCGCGTTGAGCAATGGGTAGAGAGAGAAGATGTACCTTGCCTGAAAAGATTTGATACGCCCGACGACCCACAGCTTGCGTGGTGGCAGGCCGGGTGCAGTCCCCATGCCGACAAAAATGTCGTCTCCCCAACGAAAGTGAGAACCTGCGTCACAGATCTCAGATCTCAGATATGCCCGCTGGGCGTGCATGGACGGTGTCAGGGCCAAGGAGGGCGCAGACGTCGTGTTAGAGGATGTCTTTGCAAGAATCGTTGGATGGCAATGGGGTTTGTCAACTTTGCGTAGGCGCTGAGCCTGTGGGAAACCTCGCAATTGATCTCTCCAAGCGGCACAACCAGCTCGGAACAATGCAAGACCTCGAAGAGGCCATTGTCCTCGTTCAGGAGGCACTGACGCTCCGTCCCTCTGGACATCCAGACCGATCAATGTCATTGAGCAACCTCGCAGTTTATCTCTCCACTCGGTACAACCAGCTCGGGGCAATGCAAGATCTCGAAGAAGCCATTGTCCTTGGTCGGGAGGCACTGGCGCTCCATCCCTCTGGACACCCAGACCGGTCAATGTCCTTTAGCAACCTCGCAGTTCATCTCACCGCTCGGTACATCCAGCTCGGGGCAATGCAAGACCTTGATGAGGCCATTGTCCTTGGTCGGGAGGCACTGGTGCTCCGTCCGTCTGGACACCCAGGCCGGTCAGTGTCCTTGAGCAACCTTGCGGTTCGTCTCTCCAAGCGGTACGACCAGCTCGGAGCAACGCAAGACCTCGAAGAGGCCATTGTCCTTGATCGGGAGGCACTGGCGCTCCGTCCGTCTGGACACCCAGACCGGTCAATGTCCTTGAGCAACCTCGCAGTTTGTCTCTCCAGGCGGTACAACCAGCTCGGTGCAATGCAAGATCTCGACGAGGCCATTGTCCTTGGTCGGGAGGCACTGGTGCTCCGTCCCTCTGGATACCCAG
>JBBPLR010000768.1:0-13121 GCA_038089915.1 Sutorius australiensis
ATAGAAGGGTTTGGCACATTGGTGCAGAATATAGCGAACCTGTGAAACTCCTTGGGTGCCATGCCAGATTGTTGCCAGATAGTAGTCAGCAACTGCGACATCGATCCAGCTTTGATTGTCCAGGGTGCCAAGCTCATGATAGGCAGTATGCCAGAAGATAGCTTTAGAGAGGACTTGAGCTGGGAGATTTGATCAGACAAATAATAATAATAATATACAAAGACATATGTTACTCACCACCTATTTCTTCTCTTGACTCCTCAGCTGGAGGGGGGGGAGATGGCGAGCTGGGCTGCAAACTGACACGCAACCGGGATCCTGATAATATAGACCCATTCCCTCTTGAAACAGAGAGCTCATCTTCAGATATAGAAGAGTTCGAATGACTGGAAGAGTTGGATGGAATGTTTCCGCTGGAACCAGGGCTGGAATCACATGCTTCTACCGCCGGTCTCTTGACATCAAATGTGACCCTTTTTGTGATCACCACCTCGAGCCTACGACCAGGTTTGCATTTGAAAGATCTTCCACCACACCTTTTTGATGCTGTACTGATTCTCTCTTCTGCTGCCAACAATTAGGTTGGTAAGAAAAATATGCCATCTCAATAACCATACCTTTGTGTGTCCCAGAGTTTGAAGAGGAAGAGAGCTGATTCTGGACCAATGGTTCTTTCAGCTTGGTGGCTGAATTTGCATCCATTAGCGAATGAAAGGAGAAAGAGATAAACAAGATCTCACATGCAGCAGATTGTTGATCTTCCTCAGATGAAGTGGAGACATGGTGTGCATGGTGGACCATTGTGAGACAATTCTTGTATATTGTATTTAGCTCCTCCTCATCAATAGAAGAGGATTCTGACACCTCCAGAGCTCTGGATTGAATGTTCTCCATGATGACATCATAGCAGGCAGACAGTGAGGATGAGCTGGTTGATCCTCCTTCATCTTGACGAGGCACAAAGGATGAAATATTGTTTAGAATATCATGAAAGGCAAGTCGTACTTCCTCTTCACCAGAAGAAGAAGAAGAAGGATCAATTCCGAAGGGGGTTATGCGAGGTACCATAATGATGGTGGTATGAAAAAGAATCGGCTCAGTTGCCATATCAACATCCAAATTAAAAATATTATTATGTAATCATGACATAATGTTATAAAAATGATTTGAAATCAACCAGATACCTTTTTCTTCGCTCTCCACATCACCTACAGATGGCTCCCCCTTCAAAGAAGAATTTCCATAGTTTTCCTTCCTGCAATGAGCTTGAACGTATGTGTTCTTTCAGACCCCAATTCAGGCTGGATATACTACAACAACAACTACTACTACTTAATGTTCACAGTCACCAACCTCATGAATGCAGATGATGAGGTATTGGATGGAAAGGCAGCTGTCCCAGAAAACATGACACACACGTTCTGTCAAGGGGATAGGTAGGAGAACATGTGCAGGGCTTGACATGCACTAGGTGTTGAAAAATTGTCAATTAGCATAATGATTCAAGGACAGGATGACATGACTTGGTATGGAAAGATCCAGGACATTAGGGTGCAACATCTGAGAAGGGTTGCTGTAAGTGTCATCTATTTCATATATAGTGGGAAGGTCATGAAAGGAGTTTCAGAAGGCATGGGTGGAGGTGCAGTGGTACTACAGAAAGCAAGACATAGAAGAAGCCAGGTAAGCAAAAACAATACATCCAAAGTGGGCTATTCCACCAGCTCAACACGCTCCCTTTGTAGCATTAAAAATAGCATGGGCCACAATGAACTGGTGATGTCAGACCACACAGACATCATCGCACCTGAGCAAATCATATGTATGTCATATCTTAAATTGCAGGCAAGACATCTGCCCTGATCTCATGATCATAGCACCAGTAGATGTAATACAGTTTGTGGAAGAGGATGTGTGTGGGCCCTCCATAGACATCGATGATGTCTATATGCGATGGTCGATACGAACCACAGGAAAACAAGTGCTTGAGGTAAGTTTATCCTATAAAAAACACTCGATGTCTGTGATTGAAAGCATTCTCAGGGACAGATTTATTTGTGCACTGTGTGCAAGAACCCATACAACCCAGATGTTGGTCATCAAAAGTACTGTCGGGGTTGTGATCATTGGTTCCATATTGCTTGCTGCAAGCAAGTCAAAAAGGGGGACAACCCAGCCAGGGAATATATACACATGCTTGGGGAGAAGGGAGGAATCATGCTGGATGACAGGTTTGTTGACATTCTGTGCATTCCTATCACAAGAGGAAGAAAGGCAGGTGTGGTGGGAAATGGGACAGCGATTGTGGGAGTGTGGAACACATTTGAACAGGCCATTCAGGGGAAGAAGGACATCAGGAAAGACTGGGTACAGAATATAGCACACGACTTGCTGAAACAAGCAAGTGAGTCACAGATGCACCATCTTTGTCCAGCTTGTTCCCATTGCATATGAGCTAACATGACAATGTATGGATATAATGGGATGTATCACAGAGGAGTGAAGTGGAAACACCATTACATGTCATGGACCTGCTTGTGTAGGTCACATGCAGCTGCAAGAATGATGTATCCCTTTTGTATCTTTGAATCCACCATTTTCCCATGTTGTTCTCTCATCTCCTTCAAATGGATGCCCAGCACGGCAGTGTCTCTCACAAATCTTTGCTTCATCCAGGAATTAGACTAGACTTCTCAGGCCCTTAAACTGCATGTGATCACATACATAAACAACTTTCTGTGACTTGAACTGTGACATAATGTCAGAAACCGTTTCCTTGCTTTGCTTTCTAGCTGCCCTGATAAGCAGCAGAACATGGGTCAGCTTGAATGGTAGTGTCATGTCAATGTATAGCATCGTATATTTTGTATTGGGATTGTATTACCTCTGGACTGATTTCAGTGCTCTTTGTCCTGCACTCTTTCGCCAATCTGTGGATGGTGGAAGGAAGCACATTCAGCACTGACATTATTTCGACCTGTGAGAAAGGTGACTCTGATTGAGAAGTGGTTTGTGAAGAAGATAGACGGCCCATCTGAGATGAACCTGCCACGAGATGTGATTTCCGAGTCAAATGAGTGGGTGGTTCTGCAGGTGTATGTGGTGTGGGAGAGGTGTCTTTAATGCTGTGTTTAGACCTGTATGCCCTTGCTGGCTTCTTCCTAGGGCTGATAGTCACCTGCACCTTGTCATACTGGTGTTCTCCATGGGGCCGAGAATCCACAGAATGGGTGTGACTACGAAGGACTCTAGTAGTGATAAATTCCTTTGCACCCTCTGGCTGCTTTCCTTTGCTAGGCTTTGTGGTTCCTGCAGGGCGACCTCTCAATCTTCTGGCTAATGCTGGCTTTGCTGGAGAAATCATATTCATGGCATTGATCCCAATAGTAGTATCAGCAGGTGGAGGAGAGGCAGGAGAACCTGTGGACATTATTGGAGAATTGGTGCTGTGACTGCCAGTTTTTGATTTCCTGTACGATGTATCGCTTTTGATCTCGTCCGTGATTGCAGTGGACTCTGGAGGTGAGGTGGCCGAATTGATGGATTCATGTGACATTCTGTCCTCATTATCTGGAAAGCTTTGAATCGGGGAGTCCAACCAATCGTCTTGTAGCTCGCTAGATGGTGACTCCAGTGTGTTTATGATTTTGTTTGTGGTGTTGAGCATTGACAATGGAGAGGCAGATCGGGACCAATCCGATGGAAATGCAGATGTATCACTAGATGGATCATATTCTTCAAGGAAAAGGATCGAGCGATGATAGTAAAATTGTAGAGACTACTTACGAGCGATAGGGCCGACAGATAGGAATGGATCAAAACCGATGAGCTCCTCTTCTTCCTGCTGGTGAACTGCCTTGTTTCTAACCTCCTCTTCCTCCTCCTCCTCCTCCTCTTCCTCCCTTCTCTTCTCCTTTCCTTTTTCCCCCCCATCTTCTAAATGCAAATCCTCCATCTCCCCTACAACATCAACATTCACATCTACATCCTCACCCCCATCCGCCGCATCCCCATCCTTGTTTCCGCCCCCTTCAAAGGACGTTGAAATCTGATCTTGTGTCTGTCCTTCACTCATCTCCTCGGATTCCACCCCCCCAACTGGGCTGGTAGTCATACGCTTCGGATCTCGCTGTACATCATCGTCTCCACTGTCATCTTCGGCTCTCACACGCTTCTTTCCTTTCCTGTTTGTGTCATCTTTAGAAAGTGGTTAGCATTGATCAATCACAGTAGTAGCTACGATACCGTTTTTGTGTGATGTACCGGTTTCTGCAAGCAGTTCAATAATACAAATACAAGAATGAATCAGTGTGGGGACTAGCCTGGAGGAATAGGTTGATCGACCTCCATTGCAGGTGGATCTTCATCGTCAAGTTCCAACTCATCCTCTTCATCGTCATGTTCCAACTCATGCTCTTCATTGCCAAGTTCCAACTCATGCTCTTCATCTCCCCAAGGCACCCAGGCTGCGACTGGAAAGACACGGTTCAACGACTATTTCTACATCTAACATGATGGGGATGTAACACTCACTCCAATCAGTGTCGAGCGGGCGGTTATACCAATCCTCCACCACATCCAACAACCCATCCAATTCCGATGTTTCGAGGCTATCTGTCTCGTACGAGTATGGCTCGCCCTCGAGTGCATTCGGCAGGCGCTTAAGGTATTGTGAAAAGTCTAGGAGCAGAATGTATTACAAAAAAATACAGATAAGAAGCGGCGCCTGTTACTCACCAAAGTCCCTCCAGGACATCCGCTCAATATTCGTAGGGCAGTTCCTTCTAAAATTATCCACGGTCTTGGGATCGTGTTTCTTAAGGAGGAATTCGGTGATCAGGAATTCTTCAAAGTTTTTCGATCTATAGTTTGCGATTTGGTCGAGGGGGATATTGAGACAAGGTCGGATAAGAGCTTCGAGGACGTTGTCCAGGTGAACTAAGTTCTTCAATACCACAGGCAGCAGGGTCTTCAATTTCTGTGCCTTGCGCTTGCAAAAGTGTTGGTACAGAACGATCAGCAAGTAGTATCGCCATAGGAATGTTTCTATCTGATCTTTGTAGTATGCTGGCAAATACACACGATGTTCCGGATACTCAGTGGGATTGTGCATGTTCTGCTGCTTTAGTTCCAGGACCCCAGGTATGTCGGTGCTGTCGAGAGAATATCGGACCTGGAAAATATAGTCCTTGTGGAGTTCAGTGATCGCGAACTTCGGCCAGTAGTAGTCAGACATGTTTCTGGGACGAGATAGAGATGGGAGGACAGGCTGAAAAGTGTGACAGAAGATGATGATGGCAAGGCCTAGAAATAATCCACCAGGCATGTAACTCTAACTTTAAAATTGCTTCCATCTCAATGATTTCACATGACTATCATACATCCAAAGATGGGGACCAATTTCGCTCACAAGGTGGACACATACACACGCATATAGAAAGTGATGACGCAATGACATGTATATATTCATGTATGTTTTGTCATTGACCAAGCCATTATGTAAATATCATGAAGGTCGGAGAGCAGACCTCCCAAGGACTATAAGCCCAGCCGACCGCACGAATAGTGAATGTACATCGCTTTTTCCCAGGTTATGAGGTGTGTATATAACACATGGCATAAGTTTGTAGTAGCAGTAGTAGCACTTCCTGGAGCCCATACTTGGAGGGTAAAGAGGATGATTTGAGCATCAGTGTCCAGTGCATATAGTTGCATACATTTGCATATTAAAAGCTAAACTCCAGAGGATGGATTGCCTGTGTCCAAATCGCCAACCATCTCTTTCCCATCCTATTTCTCCAAGGCAGTCTTCTTTGTAATGCGCTTGCTCTTGCGCAACGGGGTCACCCTTTCTTTTTCTTTTTCTTTTTCTTTTTTCTTTCCCTTTCCCTTCTTATTTTGACTACCCGCTGCTTTTCTTTCCCTTTGGCGGCCACGGACATTCTCCCCTTCCTGTTCCTCTTCTGCCATACTGCCTTCATCCGCAGATGCATTTCTGGGAAGACCCTTTTCATCCAGGTGTTCGGTGAATGTGTATCCGACTGCCAAGCAAACTGTCAACAAAGACGAACTGCCCAGATTAATAAACAAATGATTACTACTCACAATCGTCGTCGTCGTCGGCAAGCGGTGTATAGAAATTTTTGACATGCCTCCAGAGCAATAGTGCCATTTCAGGAGTCTTGTTTTCTTCAGCAAGTATGAAGCGGGTTCTTGATCCATACCAGATGGACCCGAGATCATTAGAGTATACATCCCAATCTATGCCTAATGTTACTGATTAACCGACCGATATAAATAAAACAACTGACCCAAGTCAGTGATGCTGCGACGATCTCGATCAAGGTTGTGATCATGGTTTCGTCGATACTCCCTAATGAGCATTGGTTCATGGCGCCTGACCCAATATTCAACACGAAGATATGCGTCGAATGTGGGGCTGCGCCATTTAGAAGGGGGGGGCTCCTCCACAACACGGTCGGCCTCTTCCTGGACGTGATTAAATATTGTGTCCATGTAGACTAGGACCTTGGCAATGGCAGGGATGGCATCCTCGGGTAAATCGATCTCGTCCTTGAATCTTAAGAGCAGTCTCAAAACGTCTTCTCTCCAGAGGAATGCGTTCATAGGTTCTGTGTAGTCAGTGGGTAGGTCCAATACGACTTCATCGCCTGCCTTGACAAAGCAGTTCCAAGGCGTCTCTCCTGTAGATTCCACTGGGCCTGTGTATATATTCCTCCGTGTATTCAACAGCCTTTCGATCCTTTTCTCTCCAGGCACAGTAGCTGGGAAGAGATGCGAAGTAGTCATGGTACTATGTGGAGGTAATGAATGAATGAATTGGAAGAGATGTTCGATCAACACTCCATATTTATATGTGAGATTGAGATTCATTTTCCACTTTGGTATAGAAAATCAATACATCAATCCATCAATCAATCAATGATAGCCGACACCACATGTAGAATATTACTATTATTATCATTAAAAACTCCGATTCTGTGCGGCAGTATTAATCAAGTGGGAGGGCTTGATTAACATTTTTTAAAGTATCTTCTTTACAAAGGTTGTAGCATATGAATGTAGTTATTTAACAGTATTACCACAAGTACGGATCAACAATTCCGATCTTGGCATGCACTTAAGTGTTCTGGAGGTAGGCAACTGCAAGGATATAGGATACTCACATCGATCATGGGTATTGGTATGGGTTAGCATTTTGGATACCTACCAAGTATTCTCACTGATGTCCATGGTGACGAAGAAGAGTTTGGAGATGGTTGGGACCACATTGTAGTGACCTATGCATAGCTGTACATGGTTCTGTATGCTATTGTAAATAAACACATAGGTGTTACCCTCTCTGATCCATGGGAAATACCCATACCCAGTCGTGGGTGTGGGTGTGGGTATGTGCTTAGATACCTAGATACCCTGGGGTATACCCATGCAGTTGTCTATCTGGAGATGACTTCTGGTCACTCTGTCGAATGCAGACGGTACACTAATATGATGATTGCTGATGATTGTCCGAGAGATGATATGATAGTACAAATTTCAGCATCTATGTACGAGTGGATGGTCCAATGGCTAGGGATGGATCAAATCCTATAATCTCCTCTTCCTCCGCATGAAGCACCTCCCATTGTGGCAGGATCCCCTCCTTCTCCTTCTCCTTCTCCTTCTCCTTTTCATTCTCGTTCTCCTTTTCGTTCTCGTTCTCCTTTTCGGTCTCCCACTCCTTTTCGTTCTCCTTTTCGTTCTCGTTCTCGTCCTCCATTCCCTTCTCCTTCTCCTGCACTACCTCATCGTCCACCATTAAGTCCATATCGACATCCCCCTCACCATCCTCGTCCACCCAATCCACATCCGCATTATACATACGCTCCAACTCCAACTCCATGAGCATCTGCTCATTGGGCATCTCCTCCGTTTGACTGCTACTCCCATCCCCTTCGACGCTTTGTGTTTGCCGCTTGGAATCTCGCTGCTCACCATCACTATCCCCTTCATCGCTCCTGCCACGCTTCCTCCCATGCGTCATTGCAGATCCAGGTATGGATGAGCATGCTGTGGACAGTGGTGAGTAAATTTCAAGCATCGCTAGTCGTCACCAACCTTCACGCTGTGGTGTGTCTATATGTTGGGAGTGGTCAATGTGAGGTAATTTAGAAATAATGAGCTTGACACGTACCGTGTCTACCTACATCGCGTTCGTTGTTGCCATCTTCCCAAACTGCCCATTTTGAGACTAGGGCACGCTGAATTAGTATTCAAATGATGGAAATGGAGACCACTCACTCCATTCTACATCCAAAGGACGTTTGTACCATCCGTCGACCACCCTCCGCAGATCATCCAAGTCGACCGAATTGACGTTGTCGATATCGTAGTCGAACCTCTTGCCCTCTAGCGCAGCTGGTAGGCGTTCAAGGTATTGGGCATAGTTTGTTACTTGAGATAGCACATTAAATTAAATTACGGTTTGAACAAAAATGCGAAACTCACCGAGAACTGACCAAGGTAGTTGCTCTATATTGATAGGCGACATCCGCCGGAAATACGCCAGAGTCCTGTGATCGTGCTTGCTGAGGATAAACTCTGTGACGAGGAACTCCTCGAAGTTTGCCGACCTGAAACCCGGGATGTCGTCCTTGGGGACGCTAAGACACGGACGAATGAGTGCTTCGAGAACATTGTCCAAGTGGACAATGTTCTTCAGGAGAATCGGCAAAAGGTTCTTGATCGTCGGCTGCTTGTGCTTCAGGTATCGTTGGTAGATTTTGATTAGCAGATAGTAGCGAAAGAGAAATGTCGATATTTGCGCCTTGTAGTATCCGGGGAGGAATACACGGTGATCTGGAACCTCTCTCGGGTCATGCAGGTTTTCTTCCTTGAGTTCAAGGATGTCGGGCGTGTCGGTGGTGTGAAGCGAGTAGCGCACTTGGAATATATAGTCCTTGTGCAATTCGGTGGTCGCAGATGTCGGCCAGTAGTAGTCGGACATATCGAGATAATAGGGGGTTGGTGACGGATGAACGTTGGAGATAAAAAGAATGTGGGAACGATGAATATGACGTTCGTCTTAAAATATACAATCCACATCCTATTGTGGTGTCCACACTAGATTCCATATATGGATATAATTATAACCTAAAATTTGTTCAGCTTTTGTTCGACATTCGTCCAGCAGCTACTATTCCACGTAGTTTCCATGGCTACTGTGAGTAGTAATATATATCGACAGCTGGTGGTGAGGGGAATCCACACTGATAAGTAAGTAAATAATATGCCATTATTATTGTTTACCTATAATCGACCACACATGCATGTATAGACACGTAAACAATGGACGTACTATGCGGGACCACTCGGCGTGTTATGTAAACTGCAACGTTCACAGAGCACGGTCCATTCTAACACCCTAGCACCAACTAACACTCGAGATGGCCATCCAGCACCGACAGATCCAAGGATACGAGGTGTGCGTCCACACATGCAACCAACGACCCTGCCGGAACCGCAAGGGAGAATACCTCTGGGTGAAGGAGGGTGGCTCCTGCTTGAGACATGCAAAGCTTCGGACAAGACATCCTGCGTGCACTGGAGCATGTCCTGGGTGGGCCGCACTCAATGGTGCACCAAGACGGAGTGCCAAGGCACGAGATGCTACGGAGGCCGAGCTCGTCAAACATCTCTCCCACGAAGATGCCAATGCAGAGCTGGAGAGGCTTCGTCTTCTTAACGCTGATGAAACACAGTAAGCATTTGCACAATATACATACATATACATATGCTAAGACAGGCACAGAGAGTCAACAATTGAGGACGTGATAATGGAGACTCAGGTGGTAGCTGATAAGGGGAAGGGGAAGAGCGGAGGGAAGGGCATGGATGCGTATGAGGGCGGGGGTGTGGGTGTGGGCGTGGGTGTGGGTGAGGGTGAGGGTGAAGGTGAGGGTGAGGGTGAGGGTGAGGGTGAGGGCCTTGACGAGAACGAAAGTGAGGGCGAGGGCGAGGGTGGATATGAGGGGAAGGAAAGCAATAAGAACCACATGGATATGGATGGGGATGGGGAGCGTATGGATGTCGACAACACGGATGAGAGATGGTTTGCACCAGGGCCCTCTACTCTCAGGGTCCCATCTCGAGAACTCTCCGGTGTAGGATTGCTACAGGGCCTGCGTTCAAGCGCATCTTCGTCATCAAGATCGATCATCCCCTCGCGAAGCAACTCCTCATCAAGCCATCTACCCTCCATCAGACTCACTCCAAGCGAGTCATCATTCACCTCATCAGCCTGCCGGTTGCCAAGCGCAGAGGATTGGTACCCGTTTGAAAAGTCCCAGACCAACCCCATCACGCTTTTGTATGTTCCAGATGAAAGTCGAGCAACATCCCGGCAGGACGCACAGAAGGACCTTGGGTGGGGCCAGCGAATAATCACCGAGGCGCAGTATGCCAGGATCAAAGATCTGAGAGGCTTTGTATACAAGATCGGCAGCAATAGCCTGGGAGTTAGGGTATTGGTGTTTGACTGGGTAAGCCGTTCGAATGTCACCCATTACATCCTTGTTTACATTATGTATTTATTTATTTCTTGCAGCTCTGGGTGATGATGCGGCTGGACCGGTATGACAATGGCAGCGCATTCGATGTGACCTATATGCCATGGGAAACATTCCGATCAGTAGTTCTGGAACCACAGTCGAATCCTCCGGTCTGGAACACCATGGCACAGATGGATTGCATAATTGGTGGCATCGATTACAGTGTCGATCACCGGTAGGCATCTCTCCTGCAAGCGGGTAAACCGCTAATGGCAATTATTTCTCCCAGATACCCCGGAAATGCATATGAACTTGACGAAGTATCCTTCAAGCGGTATGAAATGCACGTGGACATTCTGTCCGAACAGGTACAATTCTGGCCACCGATACGGCAGATGCGAGCCGCAGCAAGCAAGTGGCCAACAGTGCGCCATCTATTGTTCATAGCAAAGGCGAAAAACACGTATGCTCCGCCGACGATTATTCTCAACGACGCCGTAGAAACCCCGAATAACTACGTCTTGAAACGGAGTCACAGCGACTGTAGCAGCCATGTCGTCTTCCCCTCAGCACCTGCCAGAGATCGGACATGGGAATCGCTGCAGAAACGAGTATACTTTGACGAGTTCTGGATGGCCCAGGAATACGTTCCATCCCTGGCAGACATAGGGGAGTGGAGGGTGTTCTTAATCGGTGGTCAGATCCTGTGGGTGATGCACACCTTCAAGAAAAACAGAAACTGGATGGGTACACCGGTGACATCCTATCTATCGATCGACGAGATAAGGTGTGTTTATCTCACAGCCAGGCACAGAATATAAGATGACATTGACGCATATGCAGCGATGTCATGAAGGAATCTCCTGAGTCCGGGGAGGCTTGGCGCAAGAGGATCGTCAATCCTAACATGGGAACCACTGTCGTACGGAAAGCGGCAAAGCATGAGTTCCAGTCGTACGTGCTGGACACATGGAAGGCCCTCGTTCTCCGGGAAACACGAGCGTCTGGCTCAAAGCCCTCGATATGTATATTCTGCCGCATGGACATTGGAATTCGCATTACGCCGGGATCTCGCCCCTCCTACTTTGTAAACGAGGTGGAGCGAACTCCAACCGCCAGCTTGTGGCTGGCATGCAACACCACGGATACCCTAGGAACACTTGCAGATACATTCGCTATGGTGTTTCGTCAGTGGGCAGTTGACGTTAAAAATGCATATATACTATGATATCACTGATAGTAATACCATTATCATTGTACTTGCTACCATATACATGACAACGCATTTTGTTAATTACAGCAAATATCTGTTTTACGAAGAAAGGTGGATGTATTTTGGATGTTCAGCAGGGATCGCACAAGTTCAACATCGATTAAAGTTTGGTGTACATGTCCACATTCATCTATGTGACAACTGCGGTGAGTATGATCAACATTTGGATGATGATACATTTTGTTCGGCGGACGTTCAGCTGACGTTCGGCATACGTTCGGCGGGGATTACCCACGTCAAACATTGATGATCGATGTATATAAATGTCCCAAACGATTTACAGGTCGTCTGGAGTGAGTATGATCATCATATATATGGTCATACATTCTGTTCGACTGAGGTTCGGCAGACGTTCGGCAGACGTTCGGCAGACGTTCGGCGCACGTTCGGCAGGGATTACACTCGTTGAACATTGTTGAATAATGAGTTCATCTGTCCCAAATGATTTACTGGTCGTCTGGAGTGAGTGAGTATGAACATCATATATATGATCATACATTCTGTTCGACTGAGGTTCGGCAGACGTTCGGCAGACGTTCGGCGCACGTTCGGCAGGGATTACACTCGTTGAACATTGTTGAATAATGAGTTCATCTGTCCCAAATGATTTACTGGTCGTCTGGAGTGAGTATGAACATCATATATATGATCATACATTCTGTTCGACTGAGGTTCGGCAGACGTTCGGCAGACGTTCGGCAGACGTTCGGCAGACGTTCGGCGCACGTTCGGCAGGGATTACACTCGTTGAACATTGTTGAATAATGAGTTCATCTGTCCCAAATGATTTACCGGTCGTCTGGAGTGAGTATGAACATCATATATATGACCATATATTCTGTTCGACCGAGGTTCGGCGGACGTTCGGCGGGGATTACACACATGAACCATTGATGAATGATGGGTATATGTGTCACAAATGATTATATGTGTCACAAATGATTTACTGGTCGTCTAGAGTGAGTATGATCGTCATATATCTGATCATACATTCTGCTCGACCGAGGTTCGGCGGACGTTCGGCGGACGTTCGGCATACGTTCGGCAGGGATTACACATGTGATCCATTGATGAATGATGGGTATATGCGTCACAAATGATTTACTTACTGGTCGTCTAGAGTGAGTATGATCGTCATATATCTGATCATACATTCTGCTCGACCAAGGTTCGGCGGACGTTCGGCGGACGTTCGGCATACGTTCGGCAGGGATTACACATGTGATCCATTGATGAATGATGGGTATATGCGTCACAAATGATTTACTTACTGGTCGTCTAGAGTGAGTATGATCGTC
>JBBPLR010000769.1:0-13117 GCA_038089915.1 Sutorius australiensis
GGAGACGTGCGCGTCGTCCGACGTAGCGAGCGTTGCCGTGACGCGGCACGGTTCGCCGAGAGAATCGCCAGGTCCAAGGGTTGCACTGCGTGTCACGCCGCCGAGGTTATTGGCCCCTCGTCGGACTTTCAAGAATCAGGCGCCCGAGCCTGAGCCTGGTCCTTTATCCTCGACTGTCGGTCCGAAGGTGGCGTTGCGCCCTCTCGTATTCAGGTCCAAACCAGTGCCGGCACCGATGGCGAAGGCGAGGTCCGGATTGGGGACCACGAGCGGGAGATGGTTAACTGTCGCACGCGGGACTCCTACCAGTCGTATGGACCGACTTGCCTCCACATGCCCAGTCGTCTCAAAGGCGGAGGCGCGTCCTCCCTCGCCAGTTGCAATCAGGACGATCGGGGCACATCGGTCCAGGAGGGATCGACACTCTTTCTCTCGTGAGCTTGGATCCTTAGGAACTGTGGCGTCCGAGGTGGAGCTCCACTGTCCACCATTGCGTATTCCGACAAACAGGACGACCGATGAACAGAACCTGACCAACGAGCGACTCTCTTCCCCTCGTGGGGTTGCAACGCATCAGACGTCCCGACGTGAATCCTCACGGCCCGTCACCTCGCGCCGCCCCCCGTCTGAGCCACTCCGAATGCCGGCGACAACCGAGAGCCTCAATTCGCAGAGGCGAAGCAGGGAACGACTGTCGGGGCCTCGTGGGACCCAGACATATCAGCCGCGATTTGCTCCGTTACGGCCTGCCACTGCTGGCCCGAAGCCAGTGGCCGATGTAAAGATCGGCATGCACAAGCCGTCTTCACGCTCCGTGTTGTCTGTGGGGCGACTGTTACGCGAGAGGACAAGCGCATCGACGAACGTGCGGAAGTCGGAAGAACACGAGCACAGGACTGGAGGCCACACGTCGATCTCGGCTAGGTCGACAACGTGGGTTGCGGCTGCCAGTGAACTACCACTGTCAACTTGTGTTCCGCGCGCTCGCACAGTTAGGTTTTCTGTCGATACCATGATGGGCTCTGAGGGGAGGCGGGATGCTTCGACCATGGGTTCTACTTACGGTCTCTGCCACGCGGGTGCATGTCGGAGGTCGTCCGCCAACACAGGGACAGACACTGCAAGGCGCATCGACCGCGACTCCTGCAAGATCACAGGTGAACGTCGGGCATCAATTCTGGCGTGGTCGGCGCGGGTTACAAGTGAGAACCAAACACCTCTCCAACCAGGTTCCAGGTCGATCCGCACCGAAATGGCTTCCACCACCATCATAGAGGCTCCCAAGGAGAAGCGGAATGCTACCGTTACACTTCCCGCCACCGGTCCCTGCACCTCAGGTGTTTCCCAGAAGGCCTCTGTCAACTTTGGCACGGCCAAGCCCAAAGAGCGCGCCAAGGTCACAGAAGCCTCCCTCAAGAAATCTACGGGCATTGATTGGACGCAGTGCATCGGTTACAGCACGCCAAAGACCGAGGTGCTCGTTGATGCTGCAGATACCCCTAGGAAACGACTTGCCATTGATCAATGTGGACTACTTTCCACGATGAGGAAGTCAACATCACCGAAGTGGGCAGCTTCTCCTGGTGTTGTGGAGCCTACATCCCCACTGCTAGGGTCCCCTGACCTGCCTTCGCTCCCATCAGAGAGCTGGTCGGTTTTCATCACCAGGGATGACGGCCGCGTCGGGACGCCGAGCAGGATTTGCAACGAGACCCCGTTAAGCCTGCATGAAACAGGGGAATTAAGCGTCCCGGGGATGTCCCAGGGTCCGTGTGGCGGTTCTGAATCTGGTTCGCCATTGCTTGAACCATCGTTGCCGTCTGCAGCGATCCTCTCCCTCTTGTGCGACGGGACTGTCTCCCGTATGTCCACAGCAGCGAAAGTTTTGGACGGCCACAATGCATCCCCGCTCAAGGTGACTTCGGACGCTAACAAAGATACTCGTATGTCGGCCCATCGTGTCACTGTCGCAGAGGTCTCCATCGAGAAATCAGCAGGCATTGACTGGACGCAGTGCAATGGCTCCAGCACACCAAGAGCCGAGGTACTCGTCGATGCTGCGGACAACTCCAAGAAACGACTTGTCAGTGACAAACGTGGGCCTGGACTGCTTTCCACGATTGGGCTGCCAGCGTCACCAGAGTGGGCCACATCCCCTCGTGTCATGGAGCCTACATCCCCACTGCTAGGGTCCCCCAACCTGCCTTCGCTCCCATCGGAGAGTTGGTCAACTTTCGTCACCATGGACGTCGGGACGCCGAGCAAGGCCTGCAGTGACGAGGTCCTGTTCAGCACGCATAACACCGTGAAATCAAGTGTCTCGGAAATGTCCAAGGATCGGTGTGACAGTTCCGAATCTGGTTCGCTATCGCTTGAACAGTTGCCGTCGTCCTTGGTCGGGGGAGTCTCAACGGAATCCAGGGTTGCATCGAACGCTGGAGCACATCCGGCTGGCACATCGGATACTGGCGGGGCTTCAGACGCGACCTGCGCTGCAGTCATCCTCTCCCCCTTGCGCAATGGCACCACCTCTAGTATGGCTGTGGCAGGTACTCACGTGCTGGCCCATTGTGCTGCTGACAGCTCCCGGACAATCTTTCTGCCTTCGCCGCAATTGTCACAGTCAGGTGGCGACTATGCTTCCTCCGAGACGACCACCAGCGCGCTGAGGATGCAGAGGCTGTTCATTTCCCCGCTGCACGAATATGCGAAGTTGACGAAGAGTACATCAGCGCGGATGTCACTCGGGGTACCGAGAGCACAGAGACGATTGGGTGAAGCCTGCGCGATCAATCTAGGGTTTGGTTCCTTGCTCCGATGGAGTTCATCATCAGTATCTGTGCGTTCGGCTCAGACAGTTCCGGTCAGGTTAGCGGGGATGGTAGGGGTGTGGTGCGGTGAGATCTGGCATGCATTTTCTTCTACATTCCTTCCGCTGTCTACGCTCTGTCGTGGACCTTCTTCTTTTCTTCCCTTCCGTTTTCTGCTTGGCTCTCAGTCGCCTCAACCCCAAGAACCGAACCCTACCCACGTTCGCAAGGCGATTTCCCAGCACCTTCCGACATCACTCCCGGGTCCACAGTTACTTTGGACACGGGGGCGTCAATCACTGAGTTCGTCCTGGACCCAGCCACCCCAGGTGCTGAATCCGACGTGCGTTCATAAGGCGATTGTTCCGCGCCTTTCGACGCCACGTCCGTTCTGGACCCAGTTACTCTGGAACGGATCCCGTCGACTACCGACCCTGGTACCATCGAGTCTCAGGCACAAGCGATCCATGATGCCGCGCCGACCATCGTTCGATGACATTCACGACCAGCTTTTTGCAAGTCGGTCGTACCGTTTTTGTACTCGATTGGCACCCCCTTCGCCGATGATTCTCTCGCCTTTCTTGGCCTTGCGCACTTTATGGTATGACTCGTTCATCAATCAATCCTGTGGCTCACTTATCGTCCTAGACCTTGCTCGTATGCCTTGACGGGTGGTACGACGTCATTCTTAGACCAAGTTATATCCCAGTTTGTGTTGACCATTCGATCTGAACATTATGACGCTCCACAAACCGCGCGCTATGTTTTCCGACGACATCCCTCTATCCGATCAAGTTTCCGAGTATCCTAATCTCTCCAATGCTCCAATGCTGATCGTCTCCTCAACCATGGACAATGCCGACAGAATCACAAGATTTGCATGTACCTCCGAGATGCCTCCGAACACGACAAGCATCGATCGTCTCTCTACGCCGACAATCTCGTCACTGTATGCATGCGCCACAGCACTCCCCAGATCCGGCGGAAATCGCCAATAGCACCAACATCCGGTTCGCCACCACTTCCACCCCCCTCCTTCGTAATGACCCCTTTTCCCTTACTCTCTTTGGACCCATGCCTCTTCTCCAGCACGCCCACTTAGGGCGCAGAGAAAGGTTGCGGCGGTGGTGGCGAACTGGTGTTCTCTCTCGGGTCTGATTTGACCAATCTGGTGGTAGCCATTCTCTCTGTGCTACAAGCGCACTGTACGCTACGACGAGGTTTGGTATGGACAATGTGAAGGCGACGACGGAGACTCGGGACGTGTTCATGCAAGTCCTGCCGGTGATGGTTAGCACGCAACATCCAAGGCTGATGGCATTTGATATTGGAGACTCGGACGAGGTGATAGTCGATGACAAAGGAACAATGTGCGCTTGTTCATGATCGGACATGGGCCAACCTTCGGTCGTACTACGGGATCTGGTCTGGTCGGATACCATGTCAAGGCAAGGTCATTGAAGTTACGTTTGACAGGGTCAACAGCGGTGACTTTCATTTCACCGGAGAATCGAGGCGAAGTCGGTTATCGACGGTTATAGCGATGTCGTGGTCAGAGTTGGGCAATGGTCAGTATCCTTCATGGCCTGTGGTCGGGACTCACGGTGAGTGGTTTCGACGGAACTTGGACTCTGGCCTGGATCCAACTCGGTGTCGAGCTCAGGAGGTCTTTGGTGATCTTCCTTCAACCCCTTGACCTGAGGCATCGGAGCCAAGCACACGGAAGGCCATCTGGTCCATTTTCCTTGTTTATTTCCGTGGCCAGTTGGACTCGTTTTTTCATCATCCCCGTTTCCCCTTCTTTTTGATGCATCGATGGTTCCAAGTTTGCAGCATATTTTCTCGGTTCCAGCATTCCACTTGCCTCGGTTTTAATTGCACTTTCCCGATTCTTGGTGCTTGCAAGGCCTCTCTGGCACACCTTTATCCTTGTCTTCTTCTTGCCTGCATAGTAGCATATCATTCCCGTCCCCCGCCCCCTCTTTCTTTTTGATGCATCAATGGTTCCCAAGTTTGCAGATTATTTCTCTGGTTCCAGCTTTTTCATTTGCCTCGGTTTAGTTGTACTTTTCCGATTCTTGGTGCTTGCAAGGCCTCTCTGGCGCACCTTTTTTCTCCTCATCGACATCTATATCAGTATACAGTACCTGGCATAGTATCGCCAATGAATGCAGCCTTTTGGCCAGAACCTTCATGACTAACCCACATGGCTCTGCAACTTGCCTGCGGACCCTCCCAATAATCTACCTGGCCGCCCCCAGACCCAACTCCTTTGACGTGTGTGCCATTATGTAAACCACTTGGCGTAGGGGTTATTGAACAACGCGGCTAAGATGGTTGGTTTTACTTCGGTGTGCACCAGTCTGTCGCGGGGCGAAAGGACTTGATGACCCTGGTCGCTACTACTCAACGTCGGTCCGGATGCTCAGTAGGGATTGGGTGAGGGCGGGAAGAAAGGGCTCACCACACCAAAATGGCGTGTCGCCAGATCTGATGATACTAGTACCTTGGGTGTTTTGGCGAGCTTGATCAACAGCCGAGAGACCTGTCACACATTTTAGTCGACGCCCTCCACGCCAAATGAATGCACGTACCTTGAATGCTACGAATCCAGAATGATCCTCGTGCTTGTCGAGACGGGGTTTTTCACCATCGTCTAGCGTGTTCTGGTAGGTACTGGTGCGGTACTGACACTGGCAGGCAGGCTCACCTCTCAAAGTCCATGTACGAGCCAATGTTTTAGTTTTACAGTGTGTTTGGCACAACATCTGGCACACGAATGATCCGAGAATCTACGTCAGGTCCGACTGAGGACTGGCAGGCAGTCAAGGGATGAATGAGATAGCAATGTCGTGTATCATAGCACTGTGAGCTGATCAGTGAGCACCAATGCATCCGTTAGTATGAGCCTCAACACTGCGATGCCTTTGACGTGCACCATCTGCGGAAAGAGATTGAGCCCCTCAGAGTTTCGAGCACATATAGCCGTAGAATCCCTTTCTCTACTCATCCCCTCTTACCCCGGACATTCGCATGATCACCCCCACGTCCTGCCTGTGTATGCGCATTTCAGCTCGCATGTACCACCAAACCGGCATCAAATCGCATGAGCTGCTCAATCAAGCACACATCGCATTCCCTCCGTGAGAGACTGACGACAAGCACGATGCGAAACGTGTCAGACATGCAGGAAGATGCCCGCTGTGTCGCCTATGAAAAACATACGGAGGAACAGTTACGTTGTATCGTCTAGTGTAGAATCGATAGTGAGCCACAGACACCCTGTTCAAGTACGATCAGTCATTTCGGCGTGGGTCGAGCAAGTATCATAAGGGCGATGGGGACCATTTTCGCACATCAGGTTTGGTCGAGCACCGAGGCACTCCTGCACCGTGGTGGCAAGCCCGATATCAATGACTGACATCTTCTCTGATCTCACTGAAGCTGATCTTGAGCCAGCTGGATGGGGACAGATCGGTACACATTTCTAGGGGGTTCTCGGAGTGGGGCTATATTTTCGTGGTAGTAGTACCCTCTCGGGGAGCTAAGGGTGGTGGGCCAGACAGTCAGTATCACTGAGGGAGGGCTTGAGGACCTAGAAGCGTGTTGAGCAAAGGGTAGAGAAAGAGGATGTACCTTGCCTGAAAAGATTTGATACACTCGACGACGCACGGTTTGCGTGGTGGCAGGCCGGGTGGCACCGACAAAAATGTCGATCTCCCCAACGAAAGTGAAAACCCGTGTCACAAACCTCAGATACGGCCGCTGGGCGTCCTGCTGTGCATGGACGGTGTCAGGGCCAAGGAGGGCACAGACGTCGTGCTAGAGGATGTCTTCGTAAAACTAGCCTGACTATGGCTCAATCGTTGGATGGCAACAGGGTTTGTCAACTTTGCGTAGGCACTGAGCCTGCGAGGACGCTCGCCTGTGCCTGATACACATCGGAGCCCGAAAACCATCCCTCCGGCACGCCACCAGCGGCAGAAGGCCCCAGGCAGGCAGGACGGTCGGTACCCCCGAGAAGGGCCTGCATACCTAGAAGTCAGATATACCTAAGGTTTCATATACATTGACGACCCAACCCATGGCTTGTGTGGGAGCAGGGCGAGCGCGGCTTCATGTGACGAAGGACGGTCGACAGATCCCACGAAATTGGAAAGGTGTCCTGATCATACCCGTTCTGCTGTTCGCAGTGGAGGCTGTCAGCGCCGAGGGCACTTACGTGTTAAAGACTGTTTTATTTGGGCACATGGGTGGGACAGCACTCGAGCGTGGCATCGTTTCCCCGCACCACATCCAATCATGTCCGAGGAACCCACATGCATAGCGCAAGTACGTGTCTCTCTTCGTCGGTGTAGGGAGAAGTGGACTAATGTGCTGAGGAGTTGTATTCACGGGCAGCATCACTTATCGCCAAGTTTGAGGAAGGAGATGGGTTGGATTACCTGGACGAGGCAATAGCGCTCGAAAGGGAGGCACTGGAACTTTGTCCACACGGCGACGCCGAGCGACCTTTTTGCTTGAATTCGCTTGCGGTGCTTCTTCGCAAACGTTACGGTCAGCTTGGCACGATGATGGACATTGAAGAGGCTATTGTGCTCGACCGGGAAGCATTGGTGCTCTGTCCAGTTGGACACCTAGATCGGTCAACGGCCTTGGGAAACCTCGCAACTGATCTCTCTAAGCGGTACAACCAGCTTGGGGCCATGCAAGACCTCGACGAGGCCATTGTCCTTCGACGGGAGGCACTGGTGCTCCGCCCCTCTGGACATCCAGACCGATCAACATCCTTGGGCAACCTCGCAGTTAATCTCTCCAGTCGGTACCGCCAGCTCGGGGCAATGCAAGACCTCGACGAGGCCATTGTCCTCGATCGGGATGCACTGGCGCTCCGTCCGTCTGGGCATCCAGACCGGTCAACGTCATTGAACAACCTCGCAGATCATCTCTCCACTCGGTACAACCAGCTCGGGGCAATGCAAGACCTCGACGAGGCCATTGTCCTCGATCGGGATGCACTGGTGCTCTGTCCGTCTGGGCATCCAGACCGGTCAGCATCATTAAACAACCTTGCACTTCATCTCTGCGCTCGGTACAACCAGCTCGGGGCAATGCAAGACCTCGACGAGGCCATTGTCCTCGATCGGGATGCACTGGCGCTCCGTCCGTCTGGGCATCCAGACCGGTCAATGTCATTGAACAACCTCGCAGATCATCTCTCCACTCGGTACGACCAGCTCGGGGCAATGCAAGACCTCGACGAGGCCATTGTCCTCGATCGGGATGCACTGGCGCTCCGTCCATCTGGGCATCCAGACCGGTCAGTGTCATTGAACAACCTCGCAGCTCATCTCTCCACTCGGTACGACCAGCTCGGGGCAATGCAAGACCTCGACGAGGCCATTGTCCTCGATCAGGATGCACTGGCGCTCCGTCCGTCTGGGCATCCAGACCGGTCAACGTCACTGAACAACCTCGCAGATCATCTCTCCACTCGGTACGACCAGTTCGGGGTAATGCAAGACCTTGACGAGGCCATTGTCCTTGGTCGGGATGCACTGGCGCTCTGTCCGTCTGGGCATCCAGACCGGTCAGCAACATTGAACAACCTTGCACTTCATCTCTCCACTCGGTACAACCAGCTCGGGGCAATGCAAGACCTCGACGAGGCCATTGTCCTTGGTCGGGAGGCACTGGCGCTCCGTCCGTCTGGGCATCCAGACCGGTCAGCAACATTGATCAACCTTGCACTTCATCTCTCCACTCGGTACAACCAGCTCGGTGCAATGCAAGACCTCGACGAGGCCATTGTCCTCAATCGGGATGCACTGCTGCTCTGTCCGTCTGGGCATCCAGACCGGTCAACAGCCTTGGGCAACCTCGCAGTTTATCTTTCCACTCGGTACAAGCAGCTCGGGGCAATGCAAGACCTCGACGAGGCCATTGTCCTCGATCGGGATGCACTGGCGCTCCGTCCGTCTGGGCATCCAGACCGGTCAATATCATTGAACAACCTTGCACTTCATCTCTGCACTCGGTACAAGCAGCTCGGGGCAATACAAGACCTTGACGAGGCCATTGTCCTCGATCGGGATGCACTGGTGCTCTTTCCGTCTGGGCATCCATATCGATCAGTGTCATTGAACAACCTTGCAGTTCATCTTTCCACTCGGTACGACCAGCTCGGGGCAATGCAAGACCTCGACGAGGCCATTGTCCTCGATCGGGATGCACTGGTGCTCTTTCCGTCTGGGCATCCATATCGGTCAATGTTATTGAGCAACCTCGCACTTCATCTTTCCACTCGGTACAACCAGCTCGGGGCAATGCAAGACCTCGACGAGGCCATTGTCCTCAATCGGGATGCACTGATGCTCTTTCCGTCTGGGCATCCATATCGATCAATGTCCTTAAACAACCTCGCACTTCATCTCTCCACTCGGTACAACCAGCTCAGGGCAATGCAAGACCTCGACGAGGCCATTGTCCTCGATCGGGATGCATTGTTGCTCTTTCCGTCTGGGCATCCAGACCGGTCAACGTCATTGAACAACCTCGCACTTCATCTTTCCACTCGGTACAAGCAGCTCGGGGCAATGCAAGACCTCGACGAGGCCATTGTCCTCAATCGGGATGCACTGATGCACTTTCCGTCTGGGCATCCATATCGATCAATGTCCTTGAGCAATCTCGCAATTCATCTCTCCACTCGGTACCACCAGCTTGGGGCAATACAAGACCTCGACGAGGCCATTGTCCTCAATCAGGATGCACTGGTGCTCCAACCGTCTGGGCATCCATATCGGTCAACGTCATTGAACAACCTTGCATGTCATTTCTTCACTCGGTACCACCAGCTTGGGGCAATGCAAGACCTCGATGAGGCCATTGTCCTCGATCGGGAGGCACTGGCGCTCTGTCCGTCTGGACACCCGCACCGGTCAATGTCATTGAGCAACCTTACCTGCCACCTCCATTCTCGCTTCAAAGGATCCCATTCCACAGAGGACCAGGAAGAGCTGTTTAGTCTCTACCTACAGCTCGCCCATTCATCCCCCATGGTATTTTCTGCCGATCTATCTGCTGCAAGGGCATGGATTCGCGCAGCTGAGGAATTTAAACATCCCACGACCCTTCTTGCATATGAAACCTCTCTTCGATTGCTTTCACATCACCTCGCCACCCTGCCATCCTTACCGCAGCACCTCGATATATTCAAGGACCATGCATCATCACTCGCTGTCGATGCATTTTCAGCTTGCCTCCGCAACAATTCCGCTACGAAAGCGGTCGAACTCCTTGAACAGGGTCGGGCCGTCTTTTGGTCCCAGTTGTCTCGTCTCCGTCTCTCCCTTGAGGACCTCATCGCATCTGGCTCAGATGGATCACAACTGGCAGACGAGTTCAAGGAGCTGACCACAAAAATTCAGAATACCCTTAACATACCTGCTGATGATCAACACAATCAGCTTTGCAGTCTCAATCTCCAACTAGAACAAGTTGTGTCCAATATTCGCAAGTTGCCCAGTTTCTCACGTTTCCTTCTTCCCTCTCTCTTCTCCGACCTTCAGCGGGCAGCCCAGGGAGGCCCTGTTATCGTTGTAAATGCAAGTGACAATGGCTGTGATGCTCTCATCGTCCTAATCGACAGTGATCCTGTTCATATTCCGTTGCTAATCACCAAATCCGACGTTCAGAAACTATCATCCGATCTCCATACCCTGACCGAGGACGCAAAATTGATGGATGTGACGAGAGAGCTTTGCCGATTCTTGCGGAGACTCTGGGATGATGTTGTTTCCCCTATCGTCAACTTCCTGCAGACAGTACACCCACGCCATTCCCGCATCTGGTGGTGCCCGACCGCCGAGTTCTCTCTTCTACCCTTGCATACTGCAGGTCCGTATAGGAAGGGCCACCAGAATCTCGCTGACCTCTACACATCGTCCTACACTCCCACTCTTGCTGCTCTTATTCGTTCTCGATACAACAGCCCCTCGCACTCTGTCGAAAAGGTGAAACAATTCGTCGCTGTAGGTCATGCAACGGCCGTCGGAGCAAAAGATCTGATTTCGGTCAGTCCCGAACTGGCGAGTATTGGTCAACGCATCAATGGCCTCGTCACATTCACGCGTTTCGAGGGTGCGCAATCCAGCATCATGCGCGTCATCGAGGAGCTTGGAAAGAGCGACTGGGTACACTTTGCGTGTCACGGCACACCTGACCAGCAGCAACCGTTCGAGTCTGCGTTTGCTCTCCATGATGGACGCTTCACCATTCAGCAAATCTCCCAATGCAATCTAGAGAATGCCGAGTTTGCTTACCTCTCTGCATGTCATACGACGGTCGGGGACAAAGAGAGCCCGGACGAGGTGATCCATCTAGCATCAGCGATGCAGTTCGTTGGGTTTCGTTCTGTGATTGGGACGATGTGGGCAGTGGACGATGCTGAGACGGTCAAGATCACATCCACGTTTTACGATTGTATCAAGGACGAGTGTGGTCGTCTGGACCATACTCGTGCGGCTATGGCATTGAATAGGACGATGAGAAGGCTGGCGAATAGCGTGCCATTGGATCAGCGTATCTTGTATATACATATCGGAGCCTAGTTCGTAACGTACTGCTTTCCCGACCGTTGTAGCTATGTCTGTACCCATACACAATCTTACGCAACGTCAAACACTTCCGGCTTCTGGTTGTGGAGCAACCTGTCACATACCTAACGTATAGAGTACCAAATGATTGGGAGAACGTTTTGGACGGGTATGTTGCATATTATGCACACTCGACTTGCACGGGACTCACATGGGCTTTGACGAGCTCCATCTTCGGGTCCTTGCGACATCCTACGGAGACATGGTCGAGAAGACAAGTGCGTAAAAGGGTGCGATGCCTCATATCCCAAGTGTTGAATCTCGTGCAAAAAGTGCTACCGTTTCTTTGATATTCGCTTGGCTTGTGTAACACCCCTCACAAGCCGGGCCGAGCCGAGCCGTCATTGGGGCCTGGGTGGGGCTCAGGGCTCGGCCTGGGGTTTTGTGAAGCCTAGGCCGAGCCGGGCCAAGCCCCCAAGGCCCTAGAAGCCATCATCAGTGGTAGCTTCTACACCATTGGGTTGCAAACTCACCCCGATCGTCTGCCTTAACAACAGCTTGACTCTTTCCCGTTCATCCGAGATCCGTACCATCTCCTCTTCCCACCGCGATACCCGGTGCTCGTAGATCGTGCGCAGTGCCCCGAGACTAGTAAGCGTCGTCTCGAGCGCACGTTTCAGCTCATCTTCTCGCGCCTCGGATGAGGTATCGGATCCATCGCCCGATGGGTTCATCGAGCGGAAAACGCGGTCGAGAATGGAGGCGGTAGCCGTGCGGGAGCGGGTGCTATTCCGCCGCGAGGCAATACCTTTGAAGGCGGTCCGCATCTGTGTCATGGCCGGTGACTTGAGCAGCTGATCGCGTCGCACGGAACGCGACGTCAGTGTATGCAGTTTTGTAGAATGCGAGGGCGCCGCGAGGAGAACTAGAGTCGCATCTGTCTCGCAATCCAGTGCCTGAAACTAGACACATCCACATATCCATCCCCGTTCACCCACGCCAGCTCCTCGTGGACCTCATACCCCTCTCCCGCCGTCTCCTCGCCTGACGAGTACGGCTCGGGGCTGGCATCTCGCGGTTGCGTGCTCTCCACGCGTGACGGTAAAAGGGTAAGGGTAGGGCGAGCCGACAGGAGGAGCAGGACTGGGTTGGATACTCGACACGAACGGGGACGGAGATGGTGTGGCCGTTTGACTATGCGGTGTAGGAGGTATGCGAGCATTGGGACGGGTGGACTGGAAGTACGATTGGAGGCACGCTGCTGCAGCATCATCGTAATACTGTTCTTCCCATTGGACCTGGGTCTGAAGTGGATGCAGTCAAACATTGTACTGTGTTGGGTTGATATTCGGCGACTGTTCCGCACCGCGACTGCCTCGGTTGTCCCGACCGTCGTTGAAAGAGCGGCTTTGTTGGCGTCTCAACGCATCCGCTGAGTCGCCGGACTGCTCAGCGTTTACCTGCACGAGGAGCATGGGCGACTCATGATTCTCTTCGGACTGGCCGGCCAGCTGCTTTGAATTGACGATGACGGCGTCAAAGCTACGAAGGCCAAGCTGATCGGTCGAACCACTGCGACGATGTACTGCAAGACTTGCGAGGCGATTGTTGGGATGGGAAGCAACATAATTGTCGGAAAAGTTCCCAGGCCCATGATAATGATGCCGAATTATAATCAGCATTACAAAGCAACATCTCGCTTGACAATGC
>JBBPLR010000770.1:0-13094 GCA_038089915.1 Sutorius australiensis
TGAATATGGGGAAAGAAGGGAGGTGTGGAATGTGTTGTGGATTTTCCACGTTTTCAGAAGACGGAGTTGGTATACTAATGGGGATAGGACTTTTGTGATGGTGAAAGGTCCTTTGCATTTAGCCGAGAACTTCGAATGGGTATTTGATTGTTTCAAATTCTTGGCTTCAAGCCAGACCTTGGTTCCTATTTGAAATGGGGTAAAGGGTTTGTGGTTCTGGGTGACCATCCGTTGTCTGGCCAAGTCATGGGCCGCAAGGGCTTCCCTGTGGGCTTCCTTAAGGTTTTGGAGGTGTGTGTCGATGGTGGGTAATCCTGATGAGGGAATTGTTTCAGGTAGGGCTGTGGGTTCATAGCCCATCAGAAGGAAGAACGGGGATTTGCCTGTGACCGAGTGGGGTCGGTGGTTATGGGTGAACTCAGCGTGGGTGATGTGTTCTGCCCAGGATTGCGGATTTGATCCACAGAAGATCCTTAGGTATGTTTCTACTTCCTGATTGACCCATTCTGTTTCTCCATCCGTTTGTGGGTGGTAGGCAGTAGACAGGGAGAGGTCATATTTCAGGAGTTTAGCCAGTTCTCTTGCGAAGGCTGAGGCAAACTGGGGACCTTGGTCTAAGATAATGTTGGAGTAGAGACTGAATCTTCGAAAAATGTTGTGAAAGAATAATTCTGCAACTCCCTTGGCTGTTACGGTTTTTGTTGTGGGGAAAAGAACTACCCCCTTCATAAGGCCATGGTCTACCACAATCAGGAGAGAGTCAAAACCGGAGCTGGGAGGGAGGTCGGTGATGAGGTCACAGGATATTTGTTGGAATGGGCGGTGTGCCGTGGACAGGATAGGAGTGAGGGGTGGCGAGGTGGGGTGCGTGTTTGTCTTGTTTTGTTGGCACATGGTGCAGCCTGTGACATATTGTCTGACATAGGACATGAGGCCTGGCCAGTAGAATTGTTGGGCGACAAGTTGGCGGGTTTTAAGGAACCCCGGATGTCCTATCAATGGGTGGTCATGGCATCCGTGGAGGATTGCATGGCGGAGGTTGTCATCCGGGGGAATGTAGACGCGGTTGTGGTAGGTAAGGACCCCATCGCAATGTTGCCAATCAGTAAGGTGGGATCTGAGTGGTGCGGGGGTATCACCGGTAAGGGCAGCCATAGCCGCGAGGAATGTGGTATCATTTTGTGATGCAGTTTCAATATGAGAGGCGAGGCCGGCATCAATGAGGTTATTGAACAGCGAGTCAGGTAATAATGTAACGTCACAGTTGTCATCGGCAGTAGAGGTGATGTGATCTGGGCGGTGTGAGAGGGTGTCTGGGGCAGCGAGTTGGGACCCTGGGATGTGGGTAAGGTGAAGGTCGAAGTCTGCTAGGTCCAGAAGCCATCGCACCTGTCGTCGATTGAGTTTATGGGGTGCTTTGAAATACAGGAGGTTTTTGTGGTCTGTAAAAACTTTGACAGGGTGACTAGCCCCATGGAGATAGTGGTGCCAGGTTGCAAGCACATGCATGATCGCAAGCAGTTTGCGATCATAGACGTCATAGTTTCATTCTGCCTCAGAGAATGTTTGGGAGAGATACGCTGTAGAGAGCCATCGCTCTCTATGTTCATAAACCCCTATTATCAAGTGTTCTAGGTGCCCGAAAGTGTCCGGTGTCCCAGTTCCTTCTGTTCTGAAGTGATCCTATATCTTTCTGGACTTCAAATCACTTTATCCGCTCTGGATATCACTTTATCCACTCCGGAAAACGCTTATCCACTCCGGAAAACCTTCATTTTGATCCGGAATATGTCTATTTCATTTCGGATTTATCTTATCTTGTTTGTGCATATTCATTTATACTTACCATTGACATCCGGAACACCTTCTGATGTGTTTAGGCACGTACTACATGTACCTGTCACTTCCTTGGTTACAGTCTTGGGTATATCTGGACTATAAATTCTGTACTGGTACTTCCAGAAATGAAAGAGAATCATTCATGCGCTCTTCCTTATCATCTCTGAGTCCCTTCGCATCAGTAGAGTCGTCCTCTGGACCTCATTCTCATCTGGAATATAATTTCCTCCTCCAAGTCCGGAAATTTGGTTTTTCAGCCATCCTCTTCTTCCTAGTCCTTCGGACCACTTTCCAGCGCTGCAGGCAGTCTCAGCAAACCCTTTTCATCACCCAACCTTACCTCCAGAACCCCAGGGACGAACACACTCGCCCTACCTCACACCCACATAACTTTTATCACCCACAATGCGCACGGTTTCCAGTCACCGTTGGTGTCTGGTTGGAGGAGGACTGCACCGGATGCTTGCCCCGATGCATCCGTTGATATTGCAAATGGTTTAGCATGGTCAGGGATCATGAGGACGGGTTGTGTCATGAACACAGTTTTGAGTTTTTCGAAGCTTGTTTGGCAAGCTTGGGTCCATGTCCACAGGTGATCCTTCTTGGTGAGGTCTAGGAGGGGGCATGCCATATCAGAGAAGTGAGGGATGAACTTTCAATAGAAGTTGGCAAAGCCTAGGAAGGATCGGACATCATGGACTTTGGCGGGAGTAGGCCAGTCTTTGATGCCGTCCAGTTTGACAGGATCCATTGCAATGGATCCAGGTTTGATAATCATTCTGAGGTATTCCGTCTCGGAGGTAGTGAAGGAACATTTCTCCAGTTTGAGATGGAGGTCTAGTTCTTCCATTTGTTGCAGTACCCTCTTGGTTGTTTTGACGTGGGTTTGGTCATTGGGCGAGAAGATCAAGAGGTTGTCCATATATATGACAAGCCAACCTTCTGCAATCATGTCTTGAAATGAGTCATTCATGAAGCGTTGGAAGGTGGCAGGGGAGTTCGTGAGTCCAAAGAATGTCATGGTGGGTTCAAATAAGCCCTTATGAGTAATAAAGGCCGCTTTCCATTGGTGCCCATCTTTGATGTGGACATTGTTGTATCCCCATCGGACGTCAAACTTGGTGAATCGTCGAGCATCCTTGAGTTTATCAGTGAGGTCCAAGATAAGAGGAAATGGGTAGGCGTCTCAGACTGTATGCTGGTTGAGGTATCGGTAGTCTTGGCATGGTTGGAGTTTTCCATCCTTCTTTTTAATGAAAAAGAAGGGTGATGCTTGTGGAGAGTTTGAGGGTCGAATCTTTCCGGATGTGAGGTTCTCTTCTAGGAATTCCTTGGTGACTTTTTGTTCATGAGGGTTCAAGGGGTATACCTTGGTGATCTTTGGTGTGAAGGTGTCATCAAGTTTGATTGCGTGGTCATAGGGTCGTGATGGCAGTACGTGGTTGTTCGCTTCTTTAGAGAAGACTTTAGCGAACTGTTGGTATTCCATCAGGAGCTCTGTCTTTGGTTTCTTTGCTTCCGACTTGATGGCAAGTTCGGTTGCTGTGGTGGCTCCGACTTGAGCGCAGGGGATGATCCTGGACCCAACTGTGACTCAGTTCAGGTTGTAATTCTTTATGGTGAGTGAGGAATAGATTTCTGCTCTGGCGGGTTTTATGTCCTCATCCAGGTCGGAACTCAGGTACGAGTATAGATGTTTATCCCATATGGGATCAATGTTAACATGTCAGTGGGTGCGTCGGTTTTCCATGTACTGGTCATGCCATTTGAGATCGGCAGTATGGAGGTAGTACAGGTCTTTGGATTGGTCCAAGGTTTCGTCGATGGATAGGGTATGGTGGGTCCAATCGATCTGGGGGTTGGCCATGGTGAGCCATGGGTGTCCAAGGATGACATTCTCCTTTCCACAGTGGATGATGTGGAACAGGGTTTTGTGGGTTATGCCCTTGACGTTAACGAAGAGAGTAGCAGTGTATTGAATAAGGCCAGCTTTGTTGACTGATTGGTCAACGTTTCAGACCTTCAGGGGTTTCGCCAATTTCTGGAGTGGGAGTTTGTTCTTTTTGGCGAAGTCCAGGTCGGGGCAGGATATTTTGGCGCTGCTATCGATGAGGGTGCGGGTGTCAATGACTTTCAACGTGTGAGAGGGGTCAAGTAATTGTATGGGAATCTGCAGTGTATTGGTAGTAGGAGATACAATTACAGGGGCACACGTTGGAGAGGGGGAACATTGCGTCGGAGGATGTCCCCATTCTAAAAACCCGTTTGGAAGGTAACCATCCCTACATTTGCCTCTTCTTCGTCATCACAATCTATGAGGTTGGGGATTGGTTCTTTCTTCGTGACCTGAACCTGAGGGTTCTTCTTGGGTGTTTCTTGGTTTTTGCAGACAAATTTCTTTGTACACTGGGTCGATGTGTGGCCTTTCTCTCGGCATTTGAAACATTGCCCTTCTTGGATACACCAAGCTCTTTCCTCGGGTGTGAGTTTCTTGGGAAAGACATTGACAGCATCAATGTCCATGGCATCTGGGTCTTGTTCTATCCGTTGCTGGGGTGTAGGGATGGGGGTATACAATGCCTTCTTGGATCTTTCAATGGCATTAGAATACTCTTCGTTGTCGGATAAGTCTTGCACAGCTTGGTACCATTCTTCAGGGGTGGTAGGTTTAACGGCGCGGTCGTTGATTTTTCTCATGATGTTGGTGGGAATGCCTTGTGCAAAGTATCCGATGATGGCATGACTGTCAGTGATATTGGCCATGATGACTTTTCCTTTGAACGCCGAGATGTATTTGCTTATGGAGGGGTTCCATCCCTTTCAGGTCCACACCATCCTGGTTTCCACAAGCCATTGGTGGGCTAGGGTTACCATTCTGGTTCCTTTGAAGTTGCATAGGAAATCCTTCTGGAAATCCTTGTATGTTCCTAGAGATAGGGTAGTCTTGGATAAGGCTACCTTTCGGTAAGTAGCTGCCCACGACTGGGCTGAACCCTTGGCCATGAAGGATAGGGCAAACACTATTTTCTGGGGTTCGGTGGTGTAGACTGCTCCATTGACTATGAGGTAGAAGGATACCGAGTTAAGCCATTCTTTGGCAGTGTCTTGGTCTCTGTCGTATAGCTCGGGTTTTCCGAGATGAAGTTCGACTGGTTTAGTAGTCATCGTGGATGCGGGTGGTGTCGGGATTGTTGGGGTAGGTACTCTAAAGGTGGTTCCTGCTGGAGTAATGATGGGTCCTCTGATAGAGGGGGGTGCCTGCAGTGCAAGGGGTCTCAAGTAGGGATGAAGTGGTGCTGCCCTAGTGGTGGGTGTGGACAATGTCGAGGATGGTGATCCTGGGGGAAGGTCTAGAGCTGAGGCTAGTTCATGAGCTAGGCTTTCGGTGATTTCTTCTTCTCCTTGGAGAAGTGTGGGTTTGTCAGGGTCTTCCTCAGGTGAGGTGGGTCTAGGGTGTTCGGGTTCTGAAGAGTCCGAGGTGTTGGGGTGGGTTTCCCTCCACATAGAGCAGGTGGGGATTCTGGGAGGAATGTTGGCGGCTTACAACAATGGTAGCCACTAAGGCAAAGTAGTTTCTTTTGTTACACCTGGCCCGGGTAGGGTTGGGTATAGCCCTTCAGGGGTTCTAGGAGGTGGACGATGGTCTCAAGCCTAGTCAAGGTAACGACACTACACGAAGTGTAGGTCGAGTTCAAGGTGAGACGCTTAAGGGTCACTTAAGGTCGAGCAGAGAGGTTAAGAGAAAAGCAGTAAGATTTGGTAGTTGTACTCGAGGTGCGGTGAGAGTAGAAGGGAGAAACTACTTAGGGAATATACATGGGCGAGCCGGGTATATATACCTAAGAGGACCAAATAGAGGCAAATACTGTAAAAGGAAGTATGCCTAAAGTGATAGCTACATGGAATGTCACAGAACATGACAGAACAATTGCTGACTGAGCAAATGGAATGTTGTGGAATGTTGTGGAACGATTATGTCAGCAATTGGAAAAGGAAATAAGTTCGTGGGAACGAGTTATGTAAGAAAAGAAAAAGGGGTGAGTTGTAACAGTTACTGGCTGGCAGTAGGTGGCAGAGGGTACTGATACTGACATTGCTTTTATGGGCTGGCAGAATGGATGATCCTTGGTCTGTCACACAAGGTGCTGTTGCATATGCACTTCCCTTGATAATCGACTATAACAAAGATCTGGAATCATCTGAAATGGACAGGTCCTGGCACAGGCCTGTTGTGTCTGTGGTGCAGCATTAAATTGATCAGTGTGTACATGGATCAACACTAATGGGTGTAAACAGGGTTATCAATGACTATGCAACTGGCGACATAATATTGCTTCTACCACTCTCACAATTATCATGAGTTTTTTGCAGTGCACCTGTAGTGAGCGAGAGGTCAAGGATGTGGCAGAGATGCTCCTTGAGAGCTATAGTTTCCTCTATGAAGATCTTGATGCCAGCTCCCCAGCAAAGGCTTTTCGCTCAGCGTTTATTATTCAACTCCTCCAGAGTGCACATCTACAGTACATGGATGGGGTGATGCATAACATCACTGTGATTACCCCACCATTGATCAACTATTGTGGCATCATTGGTTTGTGTGGAGCTGCAGTACATTCTATTCGTTCCCCATCCTCATGAGCTCACCACACTTGTACTCAAGCTTGAGCATGCACTTCATTTGGTTTCTCAAGAATACATTACCCATAGGATGATCCAAGCCATGGGGGGCAAGCATGGTGTCCCAAAGATGCCCATGAAGGTGAATGAGCATTCTGGCAAGGAGAGCCACTTTGCATTGGCATTTTCAGATCAGAACTGGGATAGTACAATGAGGAAGCTGACTGAAAGGGTGAAGAAGTGCTCACCCAGTCAGATTATTGAAACAACCCAAAACCTAGGGGGTGGATGTAGCCCCTGAGTTGTCGATAGCTAGATCCACATAGCGTGCGTGTGGCTTGAGTGTATCTACCATCTAGGTAGAGTAAGAGTGTAAATGATAGGGGTCGTCCTGATTAGGGTGAACCCACATAGATAGGAACTTGTGAGTCAAGGGTCGTCTCAGATGAGTAGACCTGTAGGCTTGCCTGAAGCTTTGGGGAAGACTTCAAGGTGAACTAGACTGGAGGACGTCCAACTAGTCACCTTGCTTTTTATACCATCTACTCTATGTACACCTGTGTACGGTAGATCTAATAGATATACTAATAGTCCATATGTTAAATAGTAAATCAGAAGATGTGGTCCAAGGGTTAATAAATAGGAATGGAAGAGGGTATAACATGCGTGCAACACATGTAGAATGGAAGCATAAACATAGCCATCGAGGCGATGTGGAATGGAAGTGAGTACATGTGCATAGCGCATGCAATTGTGGCTAGGGGGTATTAGCCCCTGAGCATATGTGCGAGATTGGATCGCAGATCCAATCGTGAACTCTATAATAATGTAAACGAGTGTATACAATACCTCATGAAGTGTGCATGATCAGTAGGGCTAGCCTAGACTGATAAGATAAGATTGCAGGACATAGTAACTGGATTGCATTGAGCATCTAGTGGTACTAGTGGTCCTATGGATCCTAGTAAAGTGTAGCATCAAGCTACTAGTCATGGGCACAATTGTGTGCGTGTTTGTGGAAGAATAGGGGTTAAAATGTAGACCTGTAACACCAGCAGTGCATACACTTTGTCTTCCTAGTCTTTGAGGCTATGCTTGTCCTTATCCAGGCCAAGCATAACATGAGCTGCAGCAAAAGCCACATGCAGCTTCAATTTTCCAAGCTTCAGCCCTCAACTTTAAGCTGACTCAAACTGCAATCTCACTGCCTGTCAGACTCATAGCCTCATTATTCATACCTGACATTTGTCAACATGATCATACACTTTATCACTCTCATCAACTCAATCATGCAGTCATTGTTACAATTTGTCCTGACAATTTCCTTTCCATCACTACATTTCTTTTCCTTCTTGAACTTATCCTCCTAAAGCTATTCTCTAACATGGCTTTGTGATCTGATCATCCCACATAGTTACTACAGCTCCCATTGCTTCACTTCCATCTCACCACTTTCCACAGAAGTCTACTTCTTCTTCTCTGCTCCACAGCAAGGGACTTTCCATAGCCTTACTATAGTTTTCCCCTTGTGACTCTTCCCCCCGAAACTACTTAAATTAGCACAGTTGCTTCTGTAGCTCTAAGCTAGTTCTCCTTGACTGTCCCCACAAGTCTTCACCCAATATATCTTGCTTTGCTCTCCTAGCTTCACCCTAGAGACCATCAACCACTCAAGTCAATGGGAAGTAGCCTAGGGCCTCTAGGCACACCTCGAAACTATCCTTCACCACAGTTGAAGGGGAAACACCCACAGCATGTACACTTTGTTCCTCAGTCTTTCAAGGTTATGTTCATCCTTACCCAGGCCAAGCATAACAAAAGAACTAGCTTCCCGTTCAGCAGCTAGCATCATCCTACACTGCCAAAATTTCTTGACAATCACCCACAGATCCATGTTGGGGAAAGCATTGTAACCCCAACCCATTGCCCTCAGAAAGGTCCTCTTCCTCTAGAAGGGAACCCTCCCCTACAGAAGACCCTGATGAACCCATCAGAGAAATCTCGGAAGAAGGCACAGACCTTGAATGTTATGGGGTATACTTTTTGCCCCTATTTATTCAACCAATCACTACGCTCAAGTCACTACGTTCCCGTCCGTACGGCTATTGACCTCTAAGTGCCCACTAGACGCTCGACGCGTCCAAACCTCTAAGTCCCTTTTCCCACAGTCCCCTGTTTGGTTCTGTGTACGTTATTATAAAGTTCAAACCCCGACGAACAGAGTTCACCTCGTGGTTTGCTTCTCTTTCATTTCCGTGCTGTGCACGCTTCTCTTCCATTCCAGCCACAGCGTGTTAAACACCATGGCTTCCATTTCACCCTATCTATTAATCTCCGTCCCACAGCCTTATGGCTATGTCCCGAACCCTTTACCCTACGGCCACCCTGCACCCTGGGTTATACCCTAGTCTATATATGGTAGTAGATCATTAGATATGATACAAACATGTACATACAGTAGAACTGTATAAAGATCCAAGAGACTCGCTGGTCAACCCCAGTCAAGTCCTCTTGGAGAGTTCCCCTCTTCTAAGATACGACTCAGTCTATATTCCTTAGTCGCTGAGCCTAGTGCAACCTAGTACTCTTAGGGTTGTTTCATTGAACTAGCACACAAGTTCTCCACTTACCTGAATATCCCTCAAGCTCCCACCCCCCCCCCATTGCTAACCCCCACCAGAACTGTCCCAGTACACTCCTACCAGAGAACCCTTCACCCCAACACCTCCTCTTCAGCCTTTGCTCCACCCCATCAAACCCCAGCACCACCTATGACTACCAAACCTGTTGAACTTTGGCTTGGACGCCCAGAGGCCTATGATGGGAATTGAAACACAGCAGAACCTTGGATCAGATCAGTCCAGTTCTACCTTTATGTTAACAGAGAGAGATACAATGATGACTCATGGAAAATCACCTTCGCCTTGTCCTTCATGACCATTGGATCTGCTCAAGCCTGGGCATCCACCTTCCAAAAGCAAGCCATAACTGGCACAACCATCACCTCAGGAATCTTCAACAACTTCATCACTAAATTCCTAAAAGTGTTTAAGCTCAAGGGAGTTGAAAGCTCTGCCACCCATTGGCTCCCCACCACCTGCATGTTATCAGGAAATATTTGAGGGTCCTGGGAACCCTCCCTCACTAAATATACCACAGAATTTCAGACAAAGGTAGCTGAAGCAGGAATCACTGAGGACACTGCCCTCATTGGCTACTACTCCCATGGACTCTCCCCTTGGATCATGAGAAACATCAATCACCTCCAACCCATTCTAAAAACCATCCAGGAATGGTATGATGAAGCCTCAAGGGAATGGGACACTGATGAACAATCCAAGGTGATAGAAAAATCCCAAACCTATCGAGCCCCCTACCACCCTGTCTTCACACCTCATCCTCACCCTGAACAAGACCCCAATGCCATGGATGTAGACATCATTAGAATCACCAAACTGACTCCTGAAGAAAGACTTTGCTGCATCAAAGAAAAACTCTGCTTTAGATGCCAAAAACCCAGACATGGAAGCAGAGAATGTAGATCATCCACCCAAACAAAGAAAACTCCTTGTATCCAGAAGGTTGAAGAAGAAATCCCTGTGCTAAAAGAGGTGGAGGATGACAAAGAAGAACCAGCAACAGTGCAAAGAATCAAGTTTGCAATCCCTAGCAAGGGTTTTTAAAAGGGAGGCCTCAAACGACACAAGGACCTCCCAGTAAAGCTACCTGTGCTCAAGTACTTGTACCAACAAAGGCAAAGACAATGAGAATCCCCATTCAGCTCATTGTATCCTCAAACACTTCAAAGTCATCAACTCTAAAGCCCTCATTGACAGTGGAGCAGAGATCTCCTGCATCGACTGGCACTTCACCTGAAAGCACCACCTTCCTACCACTAGGTTGAAAGAACTCCTCCATGTCAAAATCTCAGACAATTCCCTGAACAAGATGGGTGACATCAAGTTCTCCTGCAAACTCTTCATTAATATAGAAGGAATCGCCCACAGAATAACCTTCTACCTGATCAACTGTGGACAAGACAATGTAATCCTTGGACAATCCTGGCTTTTTGCTGCCAACCCCACAATTGACTGGAGAAACAATATCCTCTCCATCAAAGAAGACACTGACCAATCAAAAGAACTTTTTGACATGTATACCGCAGATGAGCTTTGCCATCAACTGCATAAACCTCAGCCAAGAAACCCCCCTCCAAAACACCACCATGTTGACGTGGTATGGGATGGAAAACTCTTTGAATACCTTAATCTTGATGATGACCCTAGACCAGCCATCCCTCACCTCTACTCCCAACATGCCTTAGAGAACAGGATCATGCACCAGGTAATCAGATGTTGTTACACCTGGCCTGGGTAGGGTAGGGTGTAGCCCTTCAGGGGAGGGCTCAGGGGGTTTGACAATAGGTTGAGCATCAAGCATGGTGATGAGGATAATCAGCTTTGGCCAAGTTCAGGGTAGAGGGTTGAGATGATGGTCTCAAGCCTAGTCAAGGTAATGACACTACAACTTAATGTAGGTCAAGTTCAAGGTAATGATGCTTAAGGGTTACTTAAGGTTGAGTGAAAGGTTCAGGAGGGAAGTGGTAAAATTTGTAGTTGTACTTGAGTGGTGGTGAGAGTAGAAGGGAGAAACTACTTAGGGAATATACACAGGCAAGTCAGGTATATATACCTAAGTGGGACCAAACATGGACAAATATTGAAATAGGAAATAGTATGGAAAAGGGTAGCTACATGGAATGTCACAGAACATGACCAAACAGTCACTGACTGAGCAAATGGAACATGACAGAATGTTATGGAAGGAGTTATGTCAGCAACTAGAAAAGGAAATGAGTTTGTGGGTTTGGATGACTAATCGTAGGAAGGGAAAAGAAAGGGGTGAGTCATAACAGATGTGGATCCTGTTACATACCCTCTGCACAGATAGTGAAACTCACCACAGTAGGGCTGCCAAAGTTCAGTTCAGTTCAGTTCAGTACCCTTCTGGGCCGAACCTGAACCTGAACCTAGTGCCCTTAGCCCGAACCTGAACCTGAACTGAACTGAACCTACATGAACTAGTTCTACTAGGTTCAGTTCAGGTTCAGAACTAGTTCTGAACCTGAACCTTAGATTTAACTTTCAAATATACATAACCATCATTCTTTCTCTACAGTCCAAGATTTCACTTTCCACTGTAAAGCCTCAGTTTCAGCTATTAAATCTCCACTTGTATAGCTGCTCTTCAAGATTTGAAGAGCCTCTACAGCATTAGGATGAAGACTATTGTGCAATAGGGTTACTGTAAGTCCACCTTGAGAAAAAGCCTGGATGATCCTTGAATAGCCAAATAGTCACAAGCCATTTTGACAACACTGAATATTGATTGGAGTTACAGAGTATAATAAATCTCACTTACAGATCTCTCAAGAGCTTTCATTCTCTTCTCATAATATGCTGACTTTCATTGTGCTGATGTATACTCCAGTTTGAAGTTTGGATCCAAGACTATAAAGAATTAGTTTGATACTCAATCATAAAATAAAATACACCAAGTGTAATAAAGAAGAAGAAAGTAACTATGTGGTCACTCATAATATGATCCAAACACAAGGGCAGGCTCAAGGTTCAAACTAGTTCTCTAGTACCTGACAAGCTCTGAACCTGAACCTGAACTGAACCCAAACTGCTAGGTTCAGTTCAGAGGTTCAGAACTGGACTTTGGCAGCCCTACTGTCAAAAAATCAAGTCAAAGCTATACAAAAGGGGAATACTGTAGCCATCCACCCAAGGGTTGAGAACATCATGGCCACCCAAATCATTGAGCTCAGGTTGGCCATGGAGATAAACATCTTGTGATGAGGTCATGATGAATGTTGGTGGTGATGAGAATTGATACTGTGGTCTCAAGGTAGAATCCCATATGCCTGAACCACTAGCAATCATGGGGCTTGGTGGAGCAAGGCAAAAGCATGGAATGGGTCCATGGTAGCTAGTGTTGATGTCATTAAGTGGCAAGACAAGAAATTGTAAATATGAATATGCTCACCATCCTTGAGTCTCTTAGAAGCAGTCTGAGCATGGGCAGATAGTGATCTCAATGATCCAGAAGACTCATTCTGGCAGCTATGCTTTCAGGACCCTACTTATCACATTAATGCTGTGGCTGATACCATTAGATATACTGATACACACCTGACTTCTGAGGCATTTGAGGAATGGCATGACCTTTACCTTTCAGGTTCAGGTGCAGATTAGTTTTCCTGGATTGGATGAGATTTCTGATGGAATTCACAAGTGGTTGGTCGAGTCGATGCAGCAGTTCTGATATATGAAACACCTGGTGATTAGCACAAACACATGGTACATAACTGAGCTAAAATGATGGTGGTGAATCTGATCAATCACTCATATATCACTTAGTCTATGGGTGCAATTAGTAACAGCATCAGATATATCAGACAAGGGTAAGCTGGGGCCTGATACACTGTCCTGCCATCAATCCATATTAGGAAATAATTGCAACTCAGTATGTTTGATTCCGGAAATGGAAATCACTCCAATATCATGCTTTCTGTTTTTCCTTGATTTCCTCTCTAGGTACAACATTACCTATATGTAGATACATGAATTAAT
>JBBPLR010000771.1:0-13092 GCA_038089915.1 Sutorius australiensis
GTTCAACATCAGAAGCCAGATAGTGGTTAAGTTTGTTGGCTGGTTGAGATGATTTTGGTAGAGTAGGGCAAGGATATTATTAAACATGTTTGACTAGAAAGCAGCCAAGTTAATAGCCTGTTAAACAAACAGGTGAAATACTCATCATACCCATGGGTGTGGGTACAAGATGGGTATGGGTATCCAAAAGGCCAACCCACACCCACACCCACCCATACCCATACCCATGCAGTTTCCTATAGTCAAGTACTTGTATATGTAGGTGCTTATCAAAAGTGAAAAGAATAGGGATAAAATATTCCCCTGTAATACTACCAATCTCAGCCTAGTGTGAAACAACTGAGACAGCTTTAAAGACTAAGATGCTCAAATCAAGAACAAAGACTAGAAGGCAAAGCAGAAGTCTTATTATAATTGCTTAATGGATAGTGAAACAACCCAAGAAGCATTGTAGCTCCATATCTTTGTGGGTCATGACTGCATCACAAACAAAGTGAAACTTAATCTGTATATACTTTGTGCATTTTTCTGTGACAGGATTTTGTGCCATAAATAGCAATCCTTGATTGTCATCACAGATCAGGATTGGTTTTAGATGGTATCTGAGTTCATCCATCATTTGTTTGATCCAAGTGACCTGGTGAGCACAATCACTCAAGGCCGTATATTCCGTTTCAGTGGATGACATCACAGTTGTTTTTTGTAGGTGTGAGTTCCAGAGCATGATGCAGTTGGCCATCTTTGTAAAGTAGCCAGTTTGGGAATGAGAGATACTGGGGTCTTGACCTCAGTCAGCATCTGTAAAGCTGAGTAATCCCTTTCCACTAGTGTCATCATAGCACAGGATAGTCTTTAATGCCAAGTAAATATCAGCAGACACACAGGGCCTTGTCTAGGTGTTCTTGTGAGGGATTGGCTGATTGCCATGTGAGCTGTGTTACAGCATAGGCAATATCTGGCCAAGTACCAATCATTATGTACATTAATGAGCTGATCACTGATTAAAAATGCATCTGTAATTCAGGATTTACAAGGGCATCATTCTTCACTGGGTAATATCCCTGTGGAAGTGGGGTGTGAGCTGACTTGGCATTCTGAAGGCCAAAGTGCTCTAGGACTTTGTTTAGATAGGCAACTTGATCTATGTAGATCTTATATAGTCCTTCATGCTTTATGTTTATTCAGAGGAATTCAGAAGGTTCTCCAAGATCATGACATTTTCATTTCTTCATGAATGTGGTCTTGAGCTTATCTACAAGTGCTTGGTTAGGTCCACAGAAAAGGACATCATCTATATAGATAATTGCAAGGATGATATCATTTTCCTTGCAGTAGATGAATAGGCTGGCATCTGTTTTTAATTGCTTGAAGTCCATCTCCTTCAATGACTTATCAAGAGATCTCCATTAGGCCAGTGCTGCCTGTTTGAGGTTGTAAAGGGTGTGAAGTAGTTGATGGATGTTGTCTTTCAGATGAGGGGGCAGGAAATCCTCAGAAAACTCCATGTAGAGTTCCTTGTCCAGTTTCTCATATAGGAATGTGGATCTGACATCTAGACTGGTGATGTACCACCCATTTAGTGCAGATAGGGCAAGCATGGTTTGCACCATTTTATACCATACTACTGGGGAAAATATCTCATCAAAATCGATTCTTTTGACTTGAGAGAAGCCTTTAGCAATGAGTTGTGCTTTCTTTCATCCATCTGTTTTTACATCAAAAACCTAGTGATTCTTTATCATTTTACAGTTTGATGGTTGATCAATGATCTCATAGACCTTGTGGTCTTTTAATATTTGTAGTTCATCCTCACATGCTTTGCACCAAAGCACTTGTTCAGCAGGAGGGAGTTTAGTATGTCTTTATAAGACCAATTGCAATAATTACAGTAATTGTTGTGAGGTTTGAATCTAGGAAGACCACTGTAGCACATAGGTATTTCAGCAATTATTCTCCCCCTTCCTGGATGATATGATCTACATTGTCTTCTGATGGAGTTGGTGATGGTGTTATGATTCACCTGGACACCTTTTTCTTTCTACCATTGCCATGCTTGCTTCTCTTCTTTGCTTGGACTTCCTCCTCCTAAAGCTATTCTCTTACATAGCTTTGTGATCTGACCACTCCACATAGTTACTATTACCTCCTCATCTTCCTTTCCATTGTACTGCCTTCTGCAGTAAACCTTCTTCCCCATCTCTGCTCCACAGTCATGATCTTTCCATAGCCTTGTCACAACCTTGTCTCTGTCTTTCCTTTTATGATTACCTCCACTCGAACTACTTAAGGCTTGTGTAGTCCCTCATGTAGCCCTAAGCTAGTTCTCCTTGATCATCATCATAATCCTTGTCCCAATATACTCTGTTCCACTCCTCTAGCTTCCCCCTTGAGTCCCCTTCACCCACCTACATCAGCAGGAAGTAGCCTTCATCCCAAGGCTTCCCAGAAGACCATCCTTCTCCACAGTTGAAGGGGAAATGCCAGCAGTGTGCCCACCTTGTCCCTTTGTCCCTCGAGGCTATGCTCATCTTCACCCAGGCCAAGCATAACAAAAGGACTAGCTTTGTTTTAAGCAGCAAGCATCATCCTTTGCTGCCAACATTTCTCAACAACCTCTCACAGATCCCTGCTGGGGAAAACCTTGCAACCCCTTGCCCTCACCCTCTGAAAGGTCCTCTTCCTCTAGAAGGGAACCATCCCCCACTGAAGACCCCAATGAATCCACTGGAGAGATCCCTGAAGAAGAGACAGACCTCAAACTAGCACACAAATTCTCTGCTTCCTTGAATATCCTCTGAGCACCCACCCCCCCATCATCAACCCCCACTAGAACTGTCCCAGTACACCCCTACCAAAGAGCCCTTTGCCTTCCCCCCAACACCTCCTCCTTGATTTCCACACCACCTCTTTGAAATCCTAGACCACCTGTGCCACCTATGACTACCAAACCTGTGGAACTCCACATCGGATGGCCAGAGGCCTATGATGGAAACCAAAACACTGCAGAACCCTGGATCCAATTAGTCCAGCTCTACCTCCACATTAACAAGGATTTATACAATGATGACTCCAGGAAAATCACCTTTGCTCTATCCTTCATGACCATAGGATCTGCACATGCCTGGACATCCACCTTCCGAAAGAAGGCCATAGCTGGGGCCACCATTGATTTAGGAACCTTTGATGACTTCATTGCCAAATTCCTACAAACTTTCAAGCTCAAAGGAGTTGAAAGTGTGGCCACCCACTGGCTCTCCACCACCCAAATGCAACCAGGAAAAACTCATGGATCCTGGGAACCATCTCTTGCAAACTATACTGCCAAGTTCCAGACAAAGATGGCCAAAGCAGGAACCACCAAAGACACCATCCTTGTTGGCTACTACTCTCATGGAATACCCCCTTGGATCATGAGAAGCATCAATCACCCTTGATCCACCCTAACCACCATCCAGGAGTGGTACAATGAAGCATCCAGAGAATGGAATGCTGATGAACAATCTAGAGCAATAGCAAAATTCTGAACCTATCAAACTCCTTACCACCTGATCTTCACCCCTCACCCTCACCCTGAGAAAGATCCCAGTGCCATGGATGTGGACATTATCAGGATAGCTAAACTAACCCCCAAAGAAAGACTTTGCTGCATCAAAGAAAAACTTTGCTTCAGATGCTGAAAACCTGGACATAGAAGTCAAGAATACAAGCTATCCACCCAGATGAAGAAGATCCAACAAATCCAAAAGGTTGAAGAAGAGATCCCAATGTTGAAAGAAGTAGAGGATGATGAAGAAGAACCTGCCACTGTATGAAGGATCAAATTTGCTATCCTCAACAAGGATTTTTAAAAGGGAGGCCTCGAACAATGCAAGGACCCCCCAGTAAAGTTACCTGTGCTCAAGTACTTGTACCAACAAAGGCAAAGACAATGAGAATCCCCATTCAGCTCATTGTACCCTTGAGCATCCTCAAAGTTGTCAACTCCAAAGCCCTCATTGACAGTGGAGCAGAAATCTTCTATATAGATTGGCATTTTGTCCAAAAACATTGTCTCCCCACCACCAGATTAAAAGAATCCCTCCATGTCAAAAATGCAGACAATTCTCCAAACAAGATGGGCAATATCAAGTTCTCCTGTGAACTCTTTGTCAACATTGAAGGGATCACTCACAAAGTAACCTTCTACTTGATCAACTGCATTGCTGCCAATCCAGTGATTAACTGGAGGAACAACACCCTCTCCATCAGGGAAAGCACTGACCAATCAAAAGAACTCTTCAACATATATACCACAGACAAGCTCCATCACAAGATACACAAATCCAAACCAAGGAAACCCCCCCCCCCAAAACACCACCACATTGATGCAGTATGGGACAGAAAACTCTTTGAATACCTTGATCTTGACAATGACCCCAGACCGTCTATCCCTCACCTTTACTCCCAACATGCCTTGGAAAATAGAATCATGCATTGAGTGATCAGATGTGGATCCCACTACATACCCTCTGTGCAAATAGCAAAACTCATCACAGCCACAGAGCTTGCAATCCAAGCAGAGAAAGATAAACCCAAAGCTGTCATTCCCCCAGAATACCAAGAATTTGCCTCCATCTTCTCAAAAGAGGCTATAGATCACCTCCCACCCTCCAGACCATATGATCATGAGATCAACCCCAATGAATCCTTCTCCCCAAAGATAGGAAAAATCTACCCTCTCTCCCCCAAAGAACAACTAGCAACAGATGAATTCCTGGAAGAAAATCTCAAAGCAGAAAAGATCTGACCCTCCAACTCCTCCAAGCCTCCCCTTTTTTCGTCAAAAAAAGGATGGGAAACTTCACCCTTGCCAGGACTACAGATACCTCAATGAACACACAGTCTGAGATGGATACCCTCTCCCTCTCATCTCCAACCTGATGGATAAACTACAAGGAGCCAAATTATTCACTAAGTTGGGGTATAACAACATCTGAATCAAGGATGAACATCAATGGAAGGCAGCCTTCATCACCCACCAAGGACTCTATGAACCCACTGCCATGTTCTTCAGACTCACCAACTCCCCAGCCACCTTCCAACAATTCATGAATGACTCCTTCTGAGATATAATAGCCAAAGGATGGCTAGTCATCTATATGGATGACCTCCTGATTTTCTCCCCCAACCCAACCATCCACAAGGAATGCACTAAACATGTCCTCCAATGAATGAAGGAACTGGACCTTCATCTCAAACTAGAAAAGTGCAACTTCACAACAACTGAAGTTGAATTCCTAGAAACCATTATATTCCCAGGGAAAGTCACCATGGATCCAGTCAAACTGGATGGAATCATCTCCTGGCCAACCCCCTCTCAAGTATGAGATGTCCAATCCTTCCTTGGACTTACCAACTTCTACCATAGGTTCATCCCAGACTTCTCCACCATTGTGAAACCACTTCTAGACCTCACTTGCAAAAACCACCCCTGGGATTGGACCCCACCTGAAACAACCTGAGAAGCATAAATGCTATAGGTTGCTCTAAACTTGATAGAGACTTATGAAGGGACTAGCTTATGTCTGACTGAAGCTTCTGAGGGGAAACTCCAAGTGAACTTAACTGGGGATTACCCAGCATTCACTGGAGGCTTATATACTGTCTAGCAATGTGTGTACATGTTGTGATCGAATCTACAATCTACTATATATAGACTAATTGTCCTATGCAGACATAGCCTCGAAGGCAATGCTGGAACAGCCTTAGGATATAGCCCTGTGGCTGGAATGGAAGGGAAGCACTACAGCCTCAAGGCTGTGAATGGAAATGAAAAGAAGCATAAGCATAGCCATGCACAGCATGGATATGAAAAGAAGTCTGTGCATGATGCAAACTCTGTTCACATGAGAGTAAACTTTATAAAAAAGTAAGCATGGGTAAACATGTGAGATGTAAATCGCTGATCCGGGATAAGATAAGATAATAGATTAGATAACCAACCAAGGCATAGCCGACTGGTACCCATGCTTGCAAGTCTAAGTGGCAGTAGAGGCCAATGACTGGTGGTTGGACTTCAAGTCCAGAGGAGCAGTTTAGTGATGTTGTAGAATGAAAAAGTCAGGTGGGTGCAAGGTAGGGTGAATATGTTCATCCCTGAGGTTCTATGGGTATGGTTGTATGCTGAGGAGGGTTTGCTATGACAAATAGTGATTTCTGGGAAGCAAATCTGGCCAGGAACAACAACCAGAAGAGTCCCAGATAGAAGAAGGCAAGTTTCCAGAGGAGAATGAAGTCCAGATGAGAGTGATATAAGAGCAAAGAGGCCTGGATAATGACTATATCTGTGTGTGAGCGATGCTGAATGACTTAGGATGAAATCCAAGTGATTTCATGTGTGAAGAAAGACTTAGTTATTCATAATCTAGCTGTCCTACAGACTTTATAGTTCAGGTATTCCTGGGACTGTAGTTATAGAGACAGCGTAGCACATGTAAAGTGACCAAAAAGGGTGTTGAAACACATAAGAATGTCTGCAAAGGACAAAAGGTAACAGTCCAAGTTGTTTCAAAGTGAAAACAGCTAGTCCTAACCCCGGAAGGTCATCTGCATCGAATCCAGATAGAATCCAGACTGACTGGATAAGCGGAAATCATCAGAAAGAGGTCCAGACATGTACCAAGTGTATAATATCACCTGGATACTCCTTGGATGGACTTGGGACAACAGATGGATGCTTGAGGAATGCTGTGAAAACCTAGGATATGAACCTAGAGAGTTGTAGCTCTCTACATCTGCAGAGGACTTAGATACTGACTGTCCCCAGTCAGTCACATGACTGTGGGAACTGTCAACACTAGCTGGCTTGGTTAAATTTGTGCATTGCACATCAGACTTCATAACTCTCTCTCTCATCTCTTTACTGCAACAACAACACAATGGATGACATTGCCGACCTCCTTGCCTTCAGTCAGGAACCAGCTGCAGACAATCTGCAAGTCATGGCAAGACAGGAGCTGCAAGCGGCTAGCAACTGTGTATTCACGAGCAGGATGGTGGTCCCAGATAATAGGGAAGAGTTGGAGGAAGAGCAGGAGATGTGGATAGCAGAATGGGATCAGGTCCTGGTGAGTAGCAAGTCTCATCACACGATAGCAATGAGCTGACAACCCCCCTAGGAAGAACTTTGGCACTGCCTGTTACAGGCACACGATGCTAGGGTGGAAGTGCAGATTGAAGGCTATGTCACCAAGAAGATGGAGGTGGTTGTGCTCTATGTGTGAAAATGGAAGATGGAGAAGGCAGATCACGAATGGCAATGTGAAGATCAAAGGTGCAAGGAGCAAGAGCGAGAATGCACAGAAGGCAAGCTGGGTCCATCAATGGCCCAAACGGACAACCCCATGGATGTGGAGGCAAGCACAGCAGGTCCAGCACCAGAACCAGCACCAGCTTGTGCCATCCAACCATGAGTGATAGTGCAGGTACTGCCCCACATGAAGGTGAGTCCAGATGCATCTCATCCGGGCTCTACTAACTTTGTACAGTGATCTCAACCTTCTGTGGAAGAGGCTGAGGAAGAGGAAGAAGAAGAAGACAATGAGCCAGGGGCCTGGGTCGTCTATGACCAGCCCTGTGAGGTCTGCATGAGAAAGCGGATTGTGTGTGAGGGGAAGTGTGGGAGCTCATGCACAACATGCACATGAGTCAAGTATAAGTGCAACAAGTCATGGGGACATGCACCAAGCACAAAGAAGAAGGCATGGGTGACAATGGAGAAGGAGAAGAGGGCAAAGGGCAAAGGGAAGGTGAAGGCCCCAGGTGAGTGACATTGAATCTACCCAGTCAATACTAATCTGGATTGTTAGCATGCCCATTGCACAAACAAGTTGAGCCTGAGGTGCTCAATCTCATTTTGGATGAAGACAAGGACAAAGAAGGCAGCATGTCCAAAGATCAACCAGGTCTGTCAACTTGACCAGTCAAGGTGGTATCAAAGTGGGTGTGTGAAGAGGGTATCTGTGCCCTCATGTGGCTAGAAGGGAGGTCACAGGTGCTAAAGGGGAACATCCACATGGCAGAGGATGTTCTTGTGAGTATGTACGCTGAGGCCACCAACCTCAACACTGACATCACTGCCGTCCACGCTGGGTATGGACTGTAGGGTAGTGTAGTAATCCTTTTGTGTACTTGTCCTGTAAATAGAAATCCAAACACATGTCCTGTCTGAGTCCGAGTCTGAGTCCAAGTGAGTCCAAACAACCTGAGTAATCCAAAGAAAGAGAAATAAGCTTTTGCAAAACAAAAGAATAAGAATGAAATGGTATCTGAATGACAGAACTGTGTGCAAGTTTCTGCTTGTCTTTGCTTCATTGATCTGCTTGCTCATCTACGCCTATGCGGAACCCAATCACTGATACCAGATATACTGGAAAGAAACAAAACACAATACGAATGAGGCATAGTGTCTCTATATGCAATTGAAGATGAATATCTAACATAGTTGAGTTGTCTGAGACACGGATAAAGGAGAGATTGAGAGGAGAAAGGTTTTGTTTCCATAGCCTGTATCATATCATGCTTGCTTTGTTTTTGGTGGTTTAGTAGTTTTTAATCATGTTTTTGTGCTTTTCATTGAGAGTAGAGTCACCAGACGAAAACCAGGATGAAATAGAGATCACCAGATGAAAACCAGGATAGAACAGACATATCACATATCATTTTGTTAATCTGAAGAGAGGAGCACGTTGGAATCAACTTTGTGCTCCACATCTTCTTTGGCTTCATAATCGTCTAGCTCTTCTTCTTCTAATCCGGTGAGGTCCATGACCAGAATCGACACCTCTGTGTGTGGATGGTATGGTAGCAACTGGAAGGCTGCATACTTTAGTCGAGATACCACCCTGTCCAATTCTGCCAGTAGATACGATCCGCCAGTAGTCCGGCGAAGGACTACCATAGGACCTAAGTACCTAGGCTTTGTTTTCTGGTTAAGTTCTTTCTCGATCCGAGAATTCCAGACCAAAACAAGGTCTCCGGATTTGAAATCGTAGTCCCGGATCCGGTTCTTGTATTGCACCTTGAACTGTTTGATAGACGCAAACCAAGATCGGATGACTTTTTCTTGCATAGATTCAATATCTTCTTGTTGCTTTTGTAGCTGCTGGGCTCTCCAAGCAATTAGGCTTTCTCTAGAGGAAATGTCAGTGTCCAGAAGCAGAACAAGAAATGTCGCCTCTGCGAGATCAAAAGGAAAAAGGGGCTCTACACCATGTACCATGAAGTATGGTGAGAGACTGGTAGTTTTTAGGATAGTAATGCGTTCCACCCAAAAAACGGAGTGAGCTGTGCTTGGCCAGCAAACCTCCCCTCCCAGGGTACTTTTGATGATGGCCTCCTGGACATCAAAGTGACACTGTTCAACCATGCCATTCGCCTGTGAGTTGTAGGGAGAGATCCGGATATGCTGGATACCATATCGGGTTGATAGAAGATCTAAAGCCTGGACAAATGGGGGACCATTATCAGTAACAAGCTTGGAGATAGCTCCCCAGCGACAGAGGATCTCCTTGAAAATGAAAGAAGCGAGCACAGAAGCGTTCTTGGAATGCAACATGCACCATTCCAGATATGCGGTAAGAGCACACCAGGCCTGAATGATGAAGCGATATCCGCCGGAATGGGGCATAACCATAGTGTCGATATGTGCTTTGTGGAATAAACCACCAACGACTGGAATGATCAGCAGGATGTGCAAACACTGAGTCTGCTGGATTTGACATTTGTGACAGGTGCAGATGAACCATTTGACATCATCGACCAACATGGGCCACCAGAAGCGCAACAGTAAATGCATCCGGACCGAAAAGACACCTTTGTGCCTGAGGTCATCATGAGCCTCTGAAATGAGTCGGAGATGATGTTCTGCTGGAACTACCAACTGATGCCAGCCATGAGGCTCTCGACGGAAGAGAGACCCATTGTGGATGAAGAACCGGGTAGCTGCATTGACAAAGGACTGGAAATCTGAGTCCGAAATGTCTGGAGGATGGACACAAGTGTCTAGGAATTCACGAATCTGAGCAATCTGAGCTTCTTTTGCAAGAGCTTTAGTGGAACGTGGAAGTATCAGATGTGCAGAAGATGAGTCCGGATTGGAGGAAGTTGAATCCAAGACAGCAGAAGTGGCGGAGACATATAGCAGATAGGTGGCGGTGATAGCGCATGATATTCGCGGCAACCTAGAGAAGTAAGCAGTGCGAGATGGAGAAAAGTGGTCATTTAGGAGCGAAATCGCAAATGAATAAGATCGATCCAGCCAATCCTCAGCATCATCCTCTTCCAGAGGATCATTCTCGGACAGCGGACGACAAGACAGACCATCAGCACTGGTATGCTGGGTCACCAGGACATGAACAAGATGAAAGGTAAACAGAAGAATACCCGCAATCCATCGATTGATGGTTGCGTTAGGTTGTAAGTCCGGGTTATTGATCATACCCTTGACATACTTGGCATCCATTTCTACTGTAAAGTTAGCGACACCAAAAATGAAAATGCAGACTGCACGTAAAGCATGAAACAGTCTGAAAAGCTCTAGTTTTGCTTGGGAATAGCGGCTCTCCACTTCCGTGAGGATGAGAGAACCAAATCGGTTTGGATAACGTTTTCCATCCTCTCCTTCTTGCGAGAGAATGTATCAAACTGCGATCAGCAAAGTATCGATGGCAAGGATTATTTCTCGTCTGGATTCATAATCCAGGCGATGGAGTGCTGGAGAATTGATAATCGCATCTTTGAGGGTCTGCATAGCAACATGATGAGGCTCCCCCCAGTCAAAGGGGACACCTTTGTGGGTTAGGTTAACAAGTGGACAAGCAATGGTAGCGAAATTGCGGATAAAAATCCGGAGAACACTGCAGACACCAAGAAAACCACAGACATGCATTAGAGTCTCGCATTCCGGCCAATTGCGGATCTTCTGCACCTTGTTTTTGTGAGGGATCCGGCCCTCAAAGGTACACTTGTGTCCAACGACAGTAGTGTCCGGAGCAGCAAGAACGAACTTTTTAGTGGAAACCGTAGCTCCAACATTCTGGAGGCGCTGCAGAATCCGGTGAACAACGAGGAGATGTTCCCAGATAAACCTGCGAATTTTAGGGTTGTCCGGCATGGTTTCGTAGGAACCATCCAGGTTTTGATATCGGATGGTGAGTGATTTAACTGGAAGATCATCGATAAACAGGTAAGTATGGTGAGGGATTTTGTCCTGTAAGATAAACACCATATCAGCCTGATAGATTTGTACCACATTCGTATATCCCATCAGGACAGTAGTCAACTGATGCAGACCGAGTGGGCTGTTGAAAGTAGTGAGATCCTGAGATTCCGGATGCAGCAGATGCTGGTCATATCCAGCGAATAGATCCATCATGCCATATACTGCAAATCCTGCGAAGGACTCAGTGAAGTGTTCAACAAAAGGAGGTGTAGAGGCGTCTCGGATAGTGACACCGTTCAGGGGTTGGAGGTCATGCACCAACTGGAGTGATTTCCCGTCTTGTTTGAGGACACAAAACCAGCGTGAGCGGTATGTGGCCATAGACAGTTCATAAACTCTGATACAGGCTAACCCGTAGGGTGTCTGCTATGGGGAGTCGAGCGTAATGGACGGGGGACGGCGAGGAGCCTAATGGAGTAAGACTCGCGATGACAATCAAGTCAAGGGTCAGCAGTTAAGCCTGCAGTCAGGTTTGATGACCAGTCCGGTCACTGACCCACTTCCGTGTGTACCATGTGTACGAAGGAGTGAAGAGGTTAAAATATCAAGACTGAGGACTTAAGATCTCAGTCATCCTACTTATATACTACATACATGCTGTGCTAGAGTAAGGGTTCGGATAGCCCTGGGTACAGGGTTGGTAAAGGGTATGGGCCTAGGGCTAGGGTATAGCCCAGGGTAGAGGGCTCTCATAGGGCACAGGGTTAGTCGTGAGAATAATAAGATGTAGACCTGTAACAAACTCTGGATGCGATGCGATCTTTGATGATTTGAATAGCACCGGACCACATAGCAGGTGGGACCAGAATATTGCAGATTGCCCAAGGGGTATGTAGAATGGTCGGAATCTTAACTGGGGGGAAATAGTGTTCATCGAGGCAACCCCACTTGGTAGGAATCCAAGCAAAAGCCATTTTGTGCTCTCGAAGAAGCCAACAGTGTTACGGGTCCATTTTAACCCCTAACAGTCACATGACCTCGATGGTCACCTGACCTAAGCACGTCGATAAACTGCACATAGGACTTGAAGTCCTCAAGCCGACTCGTGACCTCTAACGCCACTTAGGCTTGCTAGCACAAGTACCAGTCGTTAAGTCCTTGTTGACTTATCTTATCTTATCTCGGATCTACGATCCGACCTCCTATGTTTACCCATGTTTACCTTTTTATAGAGTTAGAACTCAGCAGCGCACGGCTGCATCATGCACAGTCTTCTCTTCATTTCTGTGCTGTGCATGGCTATGCTTTATGCTTCTTTTCATTTCCACTCACAGCCTTGAGGCTGTAGCGCTTCTCTTCCATACCAGCCACCTGGGCAGCGCCTTCGGCTGTGTACACACTTCCATTCTCCCACAGCCTTGAGGCTGTAGCTTCCATTCCAGCATTGCCTTCGGGGCTATGTCTGCATAGGACAATTAGTCTATATATGGTAGATCTATAGATTAGGTCACAACATGTACCTACACTGTTGAGCAGTATAAAAACCCTCCAGTGAACGCTGGGTAATCCCCAGTTAAGTTCACTTGGAGTCTTCCCCTAGAAGCTTCAGTTGGACATAAGTCGTCCCCTCCATTAGTGTCTCGAGTTGAGAGCAACCTATAGCGCATACGCTTCTTCAGTTGTTTCAAACAGAGGATTTTCACTTCTTCTGGCCAGAGCCATTTTGCCGGGTCAAGATCTAAAGCATCAGCGCGTTCTTGTGTAAATCGTTTTCCTGGAATGAAATCCAGGGGATGAATCGGAAGAGGTTTTAGTCTGGCGAGTGGATTGTCTGGAAGAGAACGTGTGATGCAAAACTCTTCACCCATAGGGGCTACAACGGAATGAACCTT
>JBBPLR010000772.1:0-13091 GCA_038089915.1 Sutorius australiensis
CCGCCGCCTCAACGGCCAAGTCCCACGATGCAAGTGCCCAGAGTGGGACTCAAAAAGGAGAGCAAAAGAAGAGGAAGAAGGCAAGAAAGGAGACGTACAGTAGCTACATTTACAAGGGTGGGTCTTGCTGTTCACACTCCCGGATTGCCAATGAATGCGAGACGGATGAATCTCTTTATATAGTGTTGAGACAGGTCCATCCTGAGACGGGTATCTCGAACAAGGGAATGGCGATCATGAACTCGTTTGTGAACGATTTGTTCGAGAGGATTGCGAGCGAGGCGAGCAGTGAGTAATGGGGCGTTCATTCGGCGAGTGTTAAGGCTCATTGATGGCCATAGAACTCGCTGCATACAGCAAGAAATCAACCCTGTCTTCCCGGGAGGTACAGACAGCGGTAAGGTTGATCTTACCAGGTGAACTCGCAAAGCATGCCATTAGCGAGGGCACAAAGAGCGTAACCAGTGCGTATTTTCACCTATATTGGAGCTCAAGTTTTGACTGTACGGATTGCAGAATTCTCTGCTGGACGATGAGCAATGGATAGCTATCCATTCGGATTTGGTTATCTCCAGCAATGTTTCGAGCATATGTAGGATAGCATCTTACCTCTCATCCAGTAGATACTATACATACAATTAGTATTATACCACACATTTTCCCAACACGTGGGTAATTAGAAACCTGTGGGTACGTTGAGTCGCAGCAATACACTCCAGGTATGAATACGTACCGTACTTGTTCCCGGCTTCCTTTCTGTTCCTTCGACCCTGTGCGATCTTCTCTTCCAGTGCTTCCCGGTTCAAATATGCCTCAGTTAGCAACGTTGTTAACTGATGCCTTGACCGCGCCACCGACCCCAGCTTGGCACCCTTGACATTCATCCTGGGCATTACCAGTTCTCCATCCTCGTCTCGACCGGTCTTGCCCGTCGTCAACGCCTTCCTATCCTCACGCTCCTTGATCTCCCGTCGTGCCTTCTCCATCTCCGTAGCCATATCGACGGCCTGCCCGCCCTCGGCCTCGGCCTCGTAGTGAGACTTTTCCAGCGCACGGATATGTTTGTCATAATCTTCCTTCCACTTCCGAGCGTAGGAGGCATAGTATTCAACGTCGTAGGGTGCATATGCCCCAGAGGGAAGCTGGTAATAACCCGGGTAGGGATCATCCAATGTTGGCGAGGGGGGTCGAAAGGTCGAGATGGCAGGGGCGGAAGATACGGAAAAAGAGGACGATGTAGATGCAAACGGTGCGCTCGAGACGACTGGTGTGGTGGACGAAGACGGCGTGGGTGTGGGGGTGGGGCTGGATCTCGTGGGGGTGCTTGAGCCGAGCGAGAAAAAGTCCACCAGCGGGGCAGCCGATTTCTGGGTTTGCGTGGATGCCCGAGCGGGAATTTTGGAGGGTCCTTCGCTCTCGAGGGATACGTTCACTTTACCCTTCTTTAAAGACAGAGGAACGAACGACGTCGACGGCCCGGAAACATCAACAGGTCCCTCAACTTCCGCGTCCCCATCCTCCCCTGCGCCGACGGAGCGTCCATCCATGCCCGCGGACTCATCGGTATCGGTACGCCACGACTCGCTCTTGGAAGTACGAAACACCAACCCAGGCCTACCTCCGCCCCCGAGCACACGTTCCTCTTTCTTCTCGATCACAGGTACAGGCTGTTTCGGCGCTGGGAGCATACTAAGCAGCGACGACTTTCCTGCACCCGCGGTTGCACTTCCTGTGCTCGGTGCAACCCTGGTCTTCTTCGCCGGTGGACCGTCATCCTCGTCGTCTTCTGGAGGAAGGGAAGGGAGGTTGATGGCAATTTTCTTGGTTCGTTTCTGTTTCAGCGGTGCCGCACTGCCGTTTGCAGTTGAGGTTGAGGTCGATCCCGAGGACGAAAAGGAGGACTTTGGCGGGGGGAGTGCGAACGTCGACTTGGAGCTCGGTGGAGGGAGTTTCGAGAGTAGCTCCGATGTGACCACAGCTGGCGTCAACTGTGAGGCCGATGTCGTCTTTGCCGTCGCCGTCGCCGTCTTCAAGGTCGGTTTCGAGCCTTCGTCACCGCTCTCGACGTCGCTGCCATAGTTCTCAATGCCGAGCATGGAGTCGTCCTGAAGGTAAGAGCTCGTGGTGCTTGACTTCCCTTTTCGTGTTTCGTGGAGGGTCTTCATTACGTAATAGCAGAGTTACAAAGCTCAAGATATCGTCACTGAGGAAGAAGAGCAAAAACGACGCTCTCCGCGTCTGCCACTCCCACCTTGAACCCATAGCGATAATAATCTCCAGTTCCTTGGGGTATAAATCCACCCATCGTACTCAGAGTATCCTGAACGTATTGTTCTGTGAAGCCAAGTCTCCATCACCCGTGCTGCGTAAAGACCTTGACTATTTGATAGCCGTTCGAGTATCCCTGATTCGCCGACCGTTGCTGTTCGACTGTCACATTCCATGGTGCGGTAATGTTATTTGCTTAGGCCAGCATGGGAGGGTTCTCGACCCGGTATCGTTCAAGTCAAAGATGATCTCACTCCTTGAGAATGTCGGACTGAGGATGGCACAGTCATGCTCTCCACCGCTGTGTAGACGCGCTGAAGCTCGGCGAAATCCGTTGGAGGTGGTTTACCATACGAGAAAAAGGACTCAAGGAGGCTTTTCCCGACGGCGGCCTTGAAGCACCATCCTTGGTTCTTATCGCAGCCTTCCATGTTATAGGCTGGTCAAACGGGTCAGGCCACCAGGGTCAGCGAAAGGGACGGCAGAAGACGCACGCCAGAATGCCCAGCCAGAACTCATGTTTTTGTAAACATCCATTTACGTCGTACAGAACTGCTTTAAAACTTCGTTCAAGCCGGAGCCTCTGGTTCGACAAGCTCTGCGCGGCCAACGCGCATGACCATTCATTGAGGTCCTTCAAATTCGCTGCCCCAAAGTCAACGGATATAGGTCCTTTGACATCGTCAGTATGCTGGGATGCCGGCTCGGAGTCGTCTGCAGGCGTGAAGACAAAATACGAATGGTGATCCTCGACGACAAAGTCTGAGCGTCCGGAAAGATAGGTACTGTACTTCTGGAGATTAGAGCTGCCATGAATATAGAAGGAGGGTTAGATGTTCCATTCGAACGTTGTCTCATCGCTGTGATCGCACTTGTCTGTACGGAGTTGAACGCTTACTGATGTTGCGTGAACTGCCAAACACACTGACAAACAGCTCGGATGTATCGTTCAGCTCGTTCAGTATTTCGATTCCAACGACATTGCTTACGGCTTGAAACCGGTCCATCAGGAACATTAAAACATCCTCGTCCGACCATCGGATATATCAGAGTGCGGTTGCTCTTTTGACACCCGACCGCGCCATGGAGGTCCACCAGGACACCGATGCCAGCTTGCTCAGCCATCTTGATCGCCTGGATAAGTCGAGAGAAAGCATTCGTGTAAACGTCCGCATATCGTTCAAAAGGGGTGCCCGTAAGGAACATTAATCCGAGCGTCCAGTATCCGGTCGGGAGGCGGACGGTGTTGATGCCAAGGTTTGCGAGGTAGTCAAAGTCCGACTGGTTGACGAATGTATCCCAGTGTCGCTCGAGGATAGCACGAGTATTCTCAATGGATCCCCAGCCTGAGGCAATATCTGTCTCTGCGCTCCGTGGTTCTGACGCGCACGAGAAGAGCGACGGGACCATCCAGTTTTATTGTACGGACCTGCCGAACAAGCGGTAAAGGTGTGAAGAGTCCAGCAAAGTGTTTTTCCCAAACATACCATGAACCAAGGTTGACTGACTGTTGTCTTCGATAACGATAGACGCTCGCTGCGGCGGGGTCAAACGACCAATGAGTCTGGTTGGTAAGCTGTGGTGCATCGTACGGGACCACAGAGCACCGCGAGTCTATGCCATCGTTCCCGGTCAAACCAGGGTGAAGCACTGTTATGTTGTAGCTCGGGCCAGTGTGGGATCCACTGGACGCCGATTTACCCAGAGGACTCTGGAAGCCAGGACCATAGGGATTGGAAAGGTCTATCGCAGAACCCGCGGAGCTATTGTTTGCCAGTGGGTCGCCCGAGAAAGCTTGAACGATCCTTCGACCAAGCCTAAAGTGTGGAGAGGTGTGACAAATTTTACGATGTACGAGGACAACATTGCCCCGAACCCGCACTCCAAAGCAAAGGGGAGGCTCTAGGGCCACAGAACCAGACCACCGTGACCACCTGGTCGGTTTCGAAAGTAGACAGCCTGTCGAACCTCACATGGTAACATTATATGGGTGTGGACCGTAATCTGGAAAGCGCTCGCATTCGTTCAGGATGGAAATATGCACTTACTTGGACCTGGGCTACCACAGACAGTTTCTTGCACCTGAACACCCCGAGCCCAGAAATGCTTTGTCGGGTGTCGGAGGTAGTACTTAGTCTATACCGTGACCAGATCCCCAGTCAGCATCGAAAGTACTGTGCATTTCTGTGCTCGGTTGAACTTCAAACTTCACTAGCGGGGATGTGACTTCGGCGGCCCCCGCGTCCTATCGGGGACTGACACTCGATGTACATTCGATGCATTATTGTCAGACCGCGTGGCGTGCCCTCATTCCTTGTTGCGACGAATCGATAAGACACCGGAGTTGAAAGTCTGATTGACATTCCGGAACGAAGGTTCGACCATCGATAGAAGGGCGTTTGAACAGTCCTGATCGCCGTGATATAAAATTTTTACGCACCTTCACGTATTTCCACAGTCATTTCTGGCAGATCTGCATGAATATCCAACGCGCTGGCAGGGATCGTAATGGCGGCGTCACAGACAGCGAATGAAACCGAGGTTCCGCTGCGTTTTCTACCTAATTATGGTAAACAAATAACTTCCATCATTGGGGAACAATAGAGGGTTGACGCTGGATGAAGATCGATTGTGGGTGTGCCGTGGAGATATTTAAAAAGCAGCGCATCGCGCTGGCAGAGGTTTGATGGTTGAACGACTCAATATGCCACTCGAATGCGTCTCAGTAGATCCCTTCACCGAAGCCACTCATCTGGAGCTCGATACTATTGTGAACGACGCACTTGCGCCTAGGAGCTCTGTAGTCCCGCTTCTCAATTACGCCGATCTCCTTAGTGCTATAATTGAGCACTCCAATGATCGATTGGACACAAAATACCTCGGTCTCACCAAGGCAGACAAACTGATCTCAGCAAACAAAGACCTATGGCATATGCTGGCATCCGCCTGGGAGAGGAGATCATACCATGATATTAGAAACCTTGGTAGGCGTGCAGTGATTTACGAACGTTACTAGTCAAGTTCATCATGGTCCGCTGCATAGCGATCCTTCATCCTCCTTCAAGTGTCTCCTCACCCTCACTACCAGGTCAATACCAATAGTTTATGTCTCTTTCTGTTCATCACTCAATCACAGGCGCACTAGAACCCCGGGGCGTGGTCCTTACAGACAGAATTAGAGACGAATTGCTGTTTGCATTGACGCGTCCATACCAAGGTGTTGCAGTCGACGCATTCTACGAATATCTTGAGCAAAACAATCGGAGTTTCTCTGACAAGACGAGGACCGGGTACTATGCAAGGTTCTGTTCTATAGTTCAGAGCTCTGGAACGGGAAAGACACGAATAATGATAGAGGTCCTCTTTCTTTCTGTCCGTTAATGACTTCGATGAGTGCTCATACACGCCCACACGTAGCTCGCTCGCAAAGGTGTCTTAGTCTTGTATATCAACCTACGTCCAACCAAGGATGCCACTGGATTCCCTCTTCGCGATGATGTGCCTGCGTCAATCCTGGTGGATGGAGGTGCTTCCGCGGAAGAGTATCATGTCCAGTGTTGCGCCTTCTTCGCGACCGTCTTCAAACTCATCGCAGATGATCTATCTAATCGGCTGGGAAGTGGTGACAAGGATGCAGTCGGGAATTGGAATGATGAGATGTGCCAGCTGACATCACCATCTCGTGCTGAATTTTTCAGTAGGCTGAAAGAGACGTACGACCAGGTAAGTCAAGCGGGAATTCCGTGTCATCGATTGACCATGTTTCGTAGATCATGAAGGAGCTTCACGGGAAAGGGGACGTTGATGAAGCCACAGTGGGGGTGCAAGCCCTGTCACTGAAAGGTTGGTCTGAACACATAGACATCTTGGGACTGATGTGTTGCCTGTAATTCCAGATACGGGCAAGACATCCGGCGGGAAGAGGGTCCCTAGCAGTGTCGCTGAAGGCAGAATGCAAGGTCAGTATATGCAATTGACAAAGCTTTTCGCCGAAGCCTTTCCCGGGGTGGGAGCGAATCAGCCGAAGCTAGTGATTGCTCTCGATGAAGCTCATCCACTACACGAAACGAAGGACTTCCGTCGCGCATCGGTTTTATTCAGAGTAATCAAGATATATTCTGAATTCTCTCCCATCACGTATGCGGTCTGGGTGGTTTTTGCATCGACAACATCCAAGGTTGCCCACTTCGCGTCCCCACAAGCGTTCTGTAGGTAGCATCTTACTCCTCTGATGTCCTGCTGACGAGGCTCCCAGTCGATTCGGCGAGGGTTTCTGTTGGAGGGGAACTACTATTCTCGCCGTTTTCTGAGTTGGGTTGGGACCACTACGCCCCACCTCTTTGTACGATTCCAGCCTCAGAAGTTGGAAAAGCCAAACATATTCTGCGCTATGGCCGCCCTCTGTGAGTCCACACCTTTCGTTTACATGTTTCCGAGGGGTTTCTGAGTATTCGCCAACAGATGGGCCTCCCTTACAGGCGTGATGACCCTCGAACAGATATTTAACTTCGCCATGGAAAAGTTGACCGGGGCTCTACAGTCAGGTCAGACGGATTCGCCTCGACAACTTGCGTTCATTGCGCAACGATTTGGGCTGGAGGTCTGCTTTGGTCACCGCGAAGCTGTTCAGTATGTGGAAATGTCCGTCGCCAGTCAGTGCCGGGTGTGCATCACGACGACAGAGGATCGCCTTTGGAGCTACACCACCTATCCATCCGAACCCTTTTTGTCCTGCGCCGCCGCACATTTGCTACACGGTGCATTGGAGAACACGCTCAAAACGCTCGTGGCGAGAGTGGACAACGGAATGATTGACATTGGGCAACGTGGGGAGCTTGTCAGCCGGTTACTCTGGCTCCTCGCCAAGGATCTTTTCGTCCTTCGCAATATGAATCCTAGCATGACCTTTGCAGATGGCAATGACTTCGAGGCGGAGTTGATTCACTGCAAGATGGTATCCGTCATCGACTTTCTCGAGTTCGTGTTTGGCGAAGGATTCTGGTCTAAAGCTGGTGACGACGCCAAGGAAGCATTTCAGGATGCCTATATAAACTTCTCCCATTGGATTTCTATGGATGCCGACATCAGACAAGAAGAAACCCTGAACAAAAAGCCAGTCCAAGTAGAGTACGTCATGCGGTCCGTCTTACTCGATCGATCACTGACGTTCTGTGGAGCCTGGACGAATGGACGTCACGGCACTGGCAGCGAACGAGTGCCGTGCAGTGTTGCCATAATCAACCGTCAATCGACAAAGTGATTCCGATTTACTTCAAATCCGCTCAGAGTGCCTCAACGTGCATGTCGCAAATATTCATATCCGACAAAGGCCGCACCGCCAAACAGTCTGGTGCACTGCACAAAATTCAAAGAACAGATCCCAGCATCGGTGGACCGGAGTATTCTTCGGACCGTCCCTACATCGCGATCTTGGCTGAGCTTGGCCTGGACAAGGTTGGATCGGGGTCTTCCTGGCCTACCAGAGTTTCACCACGATTAGACACGGACGCGCGGTGTCTCCGTGTTAACGCGTATGGATTCAATACAGATACGTATCCGTTTCTAAAGGGCAACGAGAAGATCTTCGAAACGCTCGAGCACCTGGTGCGAAAACAGGTGATTCCTCAGTCGGATCGACCGCTTGCGCTGTTTTTGCGCGATCAAGTTCGGTATGGGAGCTCTGCTGAGGTTCGGCATATGAATTGGGAACGAGGGAGTTCCGCAACTGTGGGGACGGTGTTGGGACAGCAGTGAGTGTCAACATAGTGTATGACATCGCTCGGGATGAACGCTCAGTCGTACGTTCTATCAAGGCCAGGCTAGGGCCGTCGAAACGAGTTGTCTGGACGAAGAAAGTTTACAATGAACCCATGTTCCGCGACCTTCAGAGGGTCGTTTATCTCTCTGAATATATCACTTGCTTGACAAGGTTTCCGGGGTTTGGGGACCCCCTATTTTTTGATCGAGAATACTATCGTATTCAGCGAACGAGTCATACAGTAGTAGGGACGTTTTGGGAAGTATCACTTGCTAGATAAGAAAGACATGTGGAAAAACTCTCCGAAAGGACATCTGCATTGCGTACTGTGAAACACTACAAATACAAATCCCTAAAGTACCAATTCAGGTGTTATAGATTGGCTGGATCCCTTCTCATCAGTCAATGACGTTACATGTGCTGTGGGTTTTTGTAAGCTCCGAGAAGTCTATCCAATGCAACTTCCCGAAACCAGAATCCAGTGATATACTCTTGTAATATTACAGGGCAGTTTCAGATATGTGCTATCAAAACCACGACACAGTTTTATCTAGACTCTTGTCACGTACAAGGGTTTTTCGGAGATGGGTTAGTCGTGTATCTAATGAATAAAGAGGTCAATCAAACACGTGTTGGCATTGTGATGAATGCACCCACGGAGGGACTCGACTGTTTCATCAAGGTCATTTACTGCATGTCGAGAATCAGAGAGTTGATTGCGGAGCTCTTGAACGACTTGTTCGAGACCCGCAATCTTGTCGTCTAGTAGACACCGATGTCAATAAATCAGGCAGGTAATGGTAGACGCAAGGATAGACGCACTCGAGTTCTCGCTTTGTTTACGAAGTGACTCGATGGTTTTGTGCAAACCATCCTTCTCCTCAGCGGCCGCACGTTGGGAACTAGAGAGTTGGTCGTGAAGCTGTTGAACGGTTTGCTCGAGGCTCGCAATCCGATTCCCTGGAAGTACATGTAAATTTCAATGAACCATGGGTCGGGTCAACAATTGACGTACTCGAGTTCTTGTTCTGTTCACGAAGCGACTCGACAGTTTTGTTCAAGCTGTCCTTCTCCTGGGCAACCACGCGTTGTGAGCCAGAGAGCTGGCCACGAAGTTGTCGAATGGTTTCTTCTAAAGGGAAAATTTTACCGACTAGGAACTACAAGTTAGTGACTCGCGGGTCAACGTGCCAACGAGCGTACTTGAACTCTCTCTCGTGCGCCGCCAGGGGGGCCGATCTGCGGAAAACTGCCACAGTAATCAACATGTAGAACCCATGAACTGAGATCTAGACCTACATCGCCACAATAAAACGAGGGAAGTATCCCACAGAGACCCGTGCGAAGGGTGATGGCGTTGCCTCCGCCCATCGCAAGGACGTAACTTGCCGAGATCGCCATGGTTGTGATGTTGCCCGTATGCCGGATCACATGACCGATTTGCTTGTGTGTCGAAGTATCCCAGAAGGAGACTGATGAATTTGCAGAAACCGCAATGAAAGTGCCGTTGCTTGCGAGGGCAATGCATCCAGGTGAATTGTTGCTGTGAATACGCCATTGAGAACTCGTTGTACCGGTGGAGGCATCGAGAGAGCTGATATTCCCGTCGCGAGATAAGACATAGAGTAGCTTGCTATCGTTTGTCCAAGCCAGGATTTGGTTGTTGGAAGGGGGGACTTGTATCGGAACGTCAAAGAGAAGGCAACCATCCTGACCACTACTGTAGATTCGAATGGAGTCGCGGGGCCATCTGGCAGTGGCTAAAAGACATCCGTCAGGAGAGAATTTTACAGCAACAACGGCGCTCTTGTGAAGGAAGGGCCCGAGCAGTCGCTGGCCAGTCGAAATGCACCAGAGGCAGGCAGTCGAGTCGCCCGATCCTGTTGCGACTTTTGTCCCATCTGGAGAGATGTCCACCGCACAAACCGGTTTTTTGTGCCCCTTGATCGTGATTAACTTTTCGTGGCTCTCTGCATCCCATACCGTTATCTCGCCACTGTCCGTCCCACCTGCCACCCACTTTCCATCTCGTGACACTGCAGTATTCCAAACGGCACTCCCGGCATCCATTAGCGTTCCGGCTTCTTTGCCATCTTCCACCCGCCAGCGTCGAATGTTTGTTTCGCTGCAACCGCTCATGATATACTTCCCATCGACATGGAAGGCGACGGAATATATGAAATGTTGGCTGTTGATTTTGATCCGCTTTGATTGTTGGTGAGCAGTGCCGGTGGTTAAGAGACCCTTTTTTTCACCGGCCGACCCTGAGACCCTTGTCCGTGAGGCACCCCGGGCGACCAATCCAAGGTACTCACCATTCCCCAACGGTTTTTGTGTGATTGAGGACATAGTAGGCCAGGCAAGAGAGTATCGGGAAAAAGGTGTAGTGGACTGCCCATGGTAAGTCATTCTTGTCTGGTACGCACGTTCCTCCTCGATGTCTATCGGTTGACGTCGGCGTGCGTAGAATCGTTCGTCGGGGATGGACATTACCTGTTATGTCATCTACCTATATTATCGTGACCCAAGAGCAGCCCGAAAAATGCATCGGATAGTAGGAGAATAATGATAAAACACTGGGCCGATCAGGGCACTCTGTCCAGTTCGTCTTTCCCGATTGACAGCGAATGTCTTGAACGTTGCAGACTGCTTGTGCGCACAGATAAACGAACGTTGCGATACCGGGAGCATTCGGGTGTGTGATCTCCAACCTACCACACGATCTTGTCGCGGCTCCGCCCAGTAACCCTGCACTCTGTTTCACCTTGACGTACGGTTGACATAGCTACCCGCGCTTGCCTGGACTAATGATGATATAATAGCCGCTTGTCATGATGACGCACCTCAACTGGGTCCCCATTACACCGGGCGACCCCTCGTTTGGAAAGCAGCGCGACGGCACGTATGTGAGTTCCGCGGAAGTACGGCACGCGAACATTTTCATTTAGGATGAGGAGGTCGTATGACCGTCGAGGTGGTCAGTCGTTGGTCCTTTCGAATATCATACGATCCAATCCTTCACTTCAAGCCTCCCGGGTTTCTCCTGTGTGAGACTGGTTGCCAATTCGTATCTGCGAAGCGAGACATAGCACGCGAGACCGATCCGGCTTCTAACGCAGTCAATCTGTTCCTTCGCGCCGCTCCGCCTTTACTATCTTATCAACGTGTTTCAGGAGGCAATACGAAATGCGGGAACACGCAATACCGTCATTTTTAATGATCCCTAGTATGGCAAGAGCACACGATCTAGGAATGAAACCAGTCAAACTGGCAGCTACGAGATATCCAGCGCCCGTATCCTCTGTTCGAGGTAACTCGGTGAAATGGTCTGGAGCAACTGCGCAACGATACAATGACCTGAAGCGACACGTTTGTATTCGTTGTGGGATGGGGGACGAGCAGAAGCGCGCCGAAAGGCTGCCTGAGTCGTGAAAAGAGCCCCATCGCTCCTGTCAGCTTGTCGTATGTAGGGGATGCGTGTAGTGAGAAGAACAGTTCAACGCTATCGTCCACGGGTGGGTTTTCCGAAGGAGGAAGGGGGTCATGAAGGTATTGGACCCACAGACGCACGAGCACCAGATCATTCAGACCAGACAAGTCCTCTGTCGTTTGGATCCCGACACTCCCGAGGGCTGACGTCACGGCACGGTACGCGCGCGCAGAATCATCATCCGAGAACGATAGGCCTCTCGGTAAAATGCAAGGCAAGATAGGCTCAATCGATGGCTGACGAACTGCGGGGGTGGAAGAGCAACGAGCCGATGGTACAGCATTGTGGTCGAGTCGAGACATCCCGAGGGCGACCACAGTTCCACGAATAGTATGTTCATCTCGTCGTCCTCGGTCAGTGATGGGATGTAATGTAATGTTGGCCCGCTCCGTATTGGTGAGGACGAGCGGAGCGTTCCGCTGGGCCCGTTCAGCAGGATCGCGTATTGCCACGATCGTTTGCGGTGGACTCGCACAGCAACTGCGCAAGTCTGCAGGGCCATATTATCAAGGAAGTCAGAAGATAGTTACCTCAAACTTTCGGATCCGGGAGTTGTTCAGTCCTTCGAACCATATCTCCGTACGTGCCGATTGTCTCATCGGAAAACCCGAAGGGTTTCAGCCGGAGGCGAGCCCGGTCTGTGGATGGCGCGATGAGCCGTGAGGGTGGGCTGGGCCACTCACGGTTCAGCTTAGCGCTGTCCCAGGGGGAACAGGCGGTTAGCGTCCGGCGCTAGGTTGGCTCCAACTCTGATGTTGGGGCAGGCGAGCGGAGGGAACTGAGAGAGAGCGGAGGGTGGGGGAAGAAAAGTTGGCGGTCTGCCGGATGCTTGAGCGAGGGAGGTGGTGCAAAGAGGAAAGCAGCGCGCCACCTCGCTTCGTCCTCGCGCAGACTAGACGCTACGCCGCTACGTGCCTACGCTTACATAAGCTACCCTCCGTTAACAACTTCTTGGCTCTCACACGTTCGCTGGTGATGTTGAACGCCACTCCCCCTCACCTGGACGCCATCTTCCATGCGCCAGCGTCGAATTTTTCCTTCGTGGTCACCGCTCACGACGTGTTTCCCATCAATGAGGAAGATATGTACCCCCAACCACTGATGTCGACAGATTTCGCTTGCTGTTGGTGAATGGTGATTTCGGGAGAGCCAGAGGCACGGCTGTCGTGGTCGTTCGATCCTTGGACCCGTGGACACCGCGCTCTTGATGATCTTTCCAGGACGCTCACCGTTCCTGGACCACAGACCAATTCCTGCTAGCGAAAACAGCCTTTCGTTGAGTGACCTCGGAGAATCCCGGGTTCTGATATCCCGACATGACCAAATACAGTATATCGCAGGTGGTCGCGTCGTGCAGCTCACGTGTGTCAACTGTCAGTGTCCGGCATCAGGCAGGACTCACGGGAGATAGCACAACTGGTGGGTGGATATTGGCTAGAATCTCACCAGCACCTGTGTTTCTGTAACATTTGCTGATCTGGTAATTACAGCATTAATCCACCCGTCGGGTTTCACTGCGCAAGCTGACGTGGGGAAGTGTCACGGCAGTGGCGCTACAAATAAACATTTGTGGTA
>JBBPLR010000773.1:0-13083 GCA_038089915.1 Sutorius australiensis
GAGGAGAAACTACATACGGGGTGGGGTGTCACCGAGAGTAAGAAGAAGCTATCGATCAACACTACGGACGTAAGAGTAAACAACAACAAATACCCTCGCTTTGTTCGCCACCTGTCCCTTTCCTCGACCCCGACGTCGTCGCACAACTCTTGCCTGTCGTGCGTCTTTTCGTGACATTACCGTATTCAGAATGTCGACTGAGTGCATGATTTAGATCCCGTGGTGGTTGCTCGTATTGTTTGGCGCATATTCTCTCGCATTTTCCAGTTGGGGGATATTAATGATGCCAAAAACGACCTGAGGGAAAGGCATCAGCGTGGACTATCCAGTGGGTTGCATGTTCTTTGTTCGGAATGTCTATTGAGTCGTCATCAAACATGCAATGCAGTTGGATTCATTAAACGTGAAACCAGTCTCAAGTGCTGACACAAAACTCATACCAGTGTGTCATATCCCGGTCGACTCTCAGTCGATCTTGACTATTACGTTGCCCGTCGCCCGGTCTGTCATTATCCTGTCATGTGCGGATACATCCTCGTCACTCACGATTCCTGGGGAATAACGCCAGTGCCATCGGATCCAAAGAAAATAAGATGTCAAGATCGAAAAGGAGCACCGACCATGCGCGTAGAGGATTCTACAGTACGAGAGAAATATCATATTTGATGCCACGGAGCCACGTTAAGCTACAGCGCGAGATGTATTACTCACTTCGTGAAAGCACAGTCCCAGGGTATATCACCAAGGCTACAGGTGGTAGAAACATACGAAAAAATAAACGGCCAGGCTAACATTTGGTATGTGTGTATGCATTCTTTATGACGCTGTATGAGCTTGTAAGCTCATTCAGTTGCTGACCCAAACCAAAACACGGTCCGCTTTCAAATATATCCGTTTGGTCTGCGGGAGGTGTATATAAGTTTTCGGTCCTGGTCGGACGCTCTATCCACCACTAACTTCCTATGTTTTTCCCCACCTACGTTGCCCTCTCCGCCTGCGTGCTTCTGGCAAGCCACGCGTCCGTTCTTTCCATCGATACCGACAACGCAGACCCCACCACCACCCTTAAAGGTCTGTCATTCGCAGCAAGAGCGACGCCCAATGCCGACAAGGGGTCGTCCAACAACCATTCACTGCTCAACGAGGCCAATATGGAGGTATGTCGCCATACCCACTCTGCCTCCGACACTACATCATCTTCACCCTGCCAAAGTACACCGGAAAGGTGAACGTCGGCGGACACGGTAACTACCCCCGCTTTTGTAGCATTACCTCGTAACCCATGCCCACTTTTCTCTTAGATTTTACCCTCCTCATCGACACGGGCTCGAGCGATCTCTGGGTTACTTGCGGCCGAAAACTCGACCTCAACAGCACGACCAACACCACTGTGAACCTCACCTATGGCATCGGCTCCGCGAGCGGCAACATCGCTTACGCGCCTGTCTCGTTTGCAGGGTTCGATATCGACAACCAGGGGTTCCTCAACGTTTGCAAGACATCTCAACAGGGCGCGGAAGGGATCCTCGGACTCGGGCTGGATGGCCTATCCGCGCTCGAACGAACGACGAAGAACACATCGACGCGATCGGTCATGGCCAATATATTCGCCCAGCATCCTTATACGCCACACCTAATCGGTCTTGCACTGGAGCGGTCAGACGACGGCGAGGACACCGCGGGCGGGTACCTCACGATCGGAGAATACGATCCTCAATTTAGCAATGTGATATATACGCCCAAGATCCCCGTCACCCCGACGTCGACGTCGCGCTGGACGATTGCGCTGGACGTAATGACGGTGAACGGGAAGTCGTACATGCTGAAATCGAACGTTCAGGGAACGAAAAAAGGTCAGGCGATCGCGCTGATCGATAGTGGGACCAGTTTAGCGTATATCCCGACCGACGCCGTCGATGCGATATATAGTCAGTATAACGGTGCGGTACACGTCAAGACGTCCAATCAGGACGCGTGGTTTGTGCCCTGCATGGGACAGGTCAACCTCACATTTACGTTTGCGTACGTCTGTTTCTGCTCTTTTCGTTACCACTAACTCCAGGGGGATTTAGTAACGTCACGTACGCGATCAACCCGCTGGAGCTGAGCTCGCCCATGAGAGTCGTCAACCAGAACAATCAATACACGGTCTGCGTCAACTCGTTCCGGCCGCCGCTCGATGGAAAGGAACACGACTATGATTTCCTGCTCGGAGACATTTTCATGCGCAATGTCTATTCCGTGTACGTTCTCCCTTTCCACTACTCGTTCGCCCGCTCACTCGCGATTCACCACCACGCCCTGACGCGTCAGATTCAACTTTGGGAACGTCTCTGTGTCCTCTTCCTCACGTGGCTCCAAGAGATTCACCGAACCTAATATCTTTGCCGAGCGGGACGCCAAGCCCGGTGTGGATACAGCTAATGAACAACTAATCGACGTCGACACCGATCCTAACGTCAGCGTCCACATCGACGCGAAATCCAGAGTCGCGGCCAACGATGCCAAAGATGCCTCCATCCAGCTCCTCTCGCGCACCAATCCAGGCCAAGCCTACGCCGATTTCCAGGGTCACAGAAAATATACGCTCGAGACGTGGCCGCCCTTGTTTGACCTGAGCAAGCTACACACGAACGGGACGATAGAGGGTGGGGGGCGGCTGGATCCGCCGGCGGATAATTAATGGGGTGCAGGTTGGACAGCACTCGAATATGTACTCGTGTATCTGCGTGCTCGCACGATGCAGGTCATCACAAGAATTTATGGGTGTTGGAACCAAGCTATGGTTTTTGCTATGACGAATCTGCCAAGTCGCGTCGTGTCACATCACGTGAGGGCATATTTTATGTTGTCACGCGTCCGTCAGCTTCACTTCAACGACCATGGAAACGTTACAACGCAGTCAACTAAGCAAGTTATGTTCCAGTTCAGAAACGTTCGAAAAAGCCATGTCGATTCTCCGTCTTGCCAACGCAAGAACCGGTCCAGGATCTGGCTTTGTCGTCAAAAGCCGTGTCGCGATCCCCGCTGTATGTGCGTATCTGGCATCCGAACAGTACGTACCTCCACTCCCCGCCTAGAGTTTCTCAGTGGAATACCACGCAGGTTGAACACGGGTGAAGTCTCGCTCCAGTCTGCAACGGCTGCAGCATGTGTGACACGAACCGAGTTCTCTGACATTCTGAGTAAAGTGCGTGCTGCGCTCCGCACGGAGAATGGAGATACTGTCACGAGCGTTACGTATGAGATGCTTGTCGACGCGTATCACATCCATCCGAGAGAGGATGCCATAGCCTGCATGGAAGATGCCCAGGCTGCACTTCCGCGCGTTGACATCCTGAAGGAGAAGTATGGCCCGAAAATACTCACATGTGCTGTTTTCTTCTGGGTGTGTCAGTTGATGGAGGTAAGGTTTTGAATGTTAGTGTTGAAACATGGAATTACAATATAATGTGCAGGAGCCCGTGGTACAGGAACAATCCCTTCGTCAATCCTACTCTTTTTCTCCGAAAACGTTTAAAGCTGTTGTGACAATGCTTGACAAACAATGCGACGGAATCGCGGACCAGATAAAGTCGTATTTGCTTCAGAAGCGGAGTTGCGCCGAAAAACCGAAGTTGTCGCAACCAAGCCACGTTTCCAATCCCACTCGTACTTCTACCTCTCCGGAGAAATCACCGATGAAATCCACAATGAGATCACAAACAATGACGAGAAAGCTGTTGACCCCAACGACAACGCCTTCGAAGAAACGCATCGTAGCCTTCTCGCACCCATCTTCAGATGGTGACGGAGGGTATCCGCTAGAAACCCCAACCAAGAAACGTCGAATGGATTCTTCGTCGCCTACTAAGCCAAGAGCAGGCACTTCTCCTGCAAAGCGTCCTTCGGAGGCTTCCATGGCCGCCTTCCATATGGCCCTCAGAGGCAGTCCCACCAAGCCACCAGTCGGGCAGGAGACCGAGTCTCCCGGTGCCCGTCCGTCGACTCCCCGTCGTCCTGGGCATGCTAGCACGGCGGAAGTGACAGCCACGCTACTGCAGACCGACTCGCAATTGTCACCCTCCCGTTTGCAAGGCCAAACATCACCCAGTCGAACAAGCGTCCGACGTCGCTTCCGGCCCATCTTCCTGGAGCAACAGCAATGGTGTGCTAGGGATCCCAAGGTGGAACGGAACTGGGCAGCCGCGCAGGTTCATTGGGATGAGATGGTGAATCTGTATGGGCATCCATTTAAAGGGACCCACTGATGTGGAGATGTGATTGACCGCTCAGCGTCGTTCTGTTGACGATCGGTAAAGTGCCTCACAGAAGCAGATCATTCGTTTGGAACATCGTATTTGTATGTATTTTATGGAGGGAATAGAGAAAGCGAGGCGCCTGGATATCAATCTTTATGGCAAATCAGCAAATAGTAGGTGCAAATACAGGTGAGTGTACTCTAAGGAACAAAAGGTAGCGCAGAGCGGGAGCAATGTATCGATACAAATTGCGAAACCGGTGGGTGACGACGCTGTCTTTTCCGTCAACTTCCACAAACAGCTGAAAGGATCTCAAACACTTCATCCTGTCTCTCCCGGAATGTCTTTACCTTGGATATATTCAACGCGAGCGTGTTGATTCGATTGCAAAACGAGACCGTTCTCCCTTGGACGCTGTCCTGCCGAGCGCACTGATCCCCGTGACCGCCGTTCGGTCCTCGATCGTGACCAACACCCTCTTGCAACATCTTCCTGAGCTTTTCCATTCGGGGGAGGGGTGGATCATCTCCCCTCTGTGCCGCATCGATCGCTTTCTCCTCGTCCTTTTGTGCAATCTTTTTCGCCTGTTTCCCAATGTCTCCGAGCTCAACCATCAATGGCTTCAGCGCGTCTGGACATTCGCCAAGGGTGAGTCGCATGCCGAACCCGGCATCGATAGAACCATCCGGCTTTATAGCGAACATGCCGACTTCGAGGATGGCCAGAGCGACGGAAGCAAAGTATGCGCGAGGAGGGTCCCTTTTGAGCATTCGACCGAGCGTCGTGTTACCAGCAAGGACGTCGCCAAGGGCGGCATAGAGGATCTGACGAATCTTCTCGAGCCCGGGGGAATTGTGCGGGAATAACACCGGAGACGGCGTTCGCGGGGTAAATACGGAAGCCGGAGAACCGGGAGGGCCACTCTTTGTCCCATTCTTGATCCCGTTTTTGGCATCCAATCCGGATGGGCCGTCGTAAGCGGGAGGTGGGACGAAAGAGGTCTTTACTTTGAGCGAGGAGCTGCCAGAGCCCGCATCGAGTGCGGCTTGGAGATCGCTTGCGTATCTATCTTGGAAAGAACGTCTCTGTGATATCTCAATCGCAACAGCGCGGAGATCGGCGGCAATCCCTGAGACTGCAGGGTTGGGGGGTTGCGTAGCTGCGGGGAGACCGCAAATGATGCGGGCTAGATCATGCTGATATTCTGGCTGCAGACCTTGTATTCTCGACACGGTGGATGCCCACACGCGGAGGAAGCCAAGGAATGCAGGAGGACAGTTTGCCTCGGTGAGTTCACGGGGTGGTGCCGATTTGGAGCTTCTGGGAAGTGGCACTGACGGTGGGACAGTGGTGCAGCGTAGCGCGGCAAAGTAGAGACAGAGGGCTGGACCTGATATCTCCACGTTATAGGAGAAGTTACCTCTGAATCGGAACCTCATGCTCACCAGTGATCATGAGATCTCCCTCGGCGCTTGCAAGCACTTCGGGCTCGAGGAGTCTCTCGACCTTTGCATGGGTGAGCGAGGACTTGAGATAGCTGTGGAAACTGTCCTGAACGTATTCTTCTGAAAGCTTGTGTTCGTCTGGAATCATGGTGAATAGAGATGCTGTATTGTCGAGTACGTCTTCATTTTATGGACTCCGCAGTTGTCTTCGTGCCGCTTAGGTCAGCAATGAGGCTGCGATAATGGCTGTGCTGCGGGCAGGGCCTTTGACGTATTTGTCCGACTGCATGAAACCTGCAGGACCACGATGGCTCCACTTCCCTTGTTTCTCTACACCCACCACGACCACGCACGATGTCGGCGTATATGCAGAAAGTAGGCACCAAACTTTTCCGGAAACATCTGGAAAATTACGTGCCCCCAGACCCCGTCTACGAGTATTACAGCGATGCAAAGGGGAAACAACGCCGCAAAAAGGTAAGCATCGCATTTTCACCTCGACTGCGGCACAAAAAAATTGTTGCCGGTGGACTCATTCTCCATTTCTTTTTGTCCAGCGTGACGTCCCTCCCGGGATATCCGCTCGCGATGTCAAAATCCTCAAGTCTGTCCAGCGCAGAGCACGTTGCCTCGACAAGAGCTTCAACTTTTGTGGTCTCCGTTTCGGCTGGACGTTCATCATCGGGATCATACCTGGAGCAGGCGACGTCGCATGTGCCACGCTCAACTACGTCCTCGTCGTTCGCAAAGCCCGCGAGGCGGACTTACCGCCATGGCTAGTGGGCAGAATGATCTTCAATAACGCCGTGTCCGCCTTCAGTGGCGTCGTTCCCGTCGTCGGGGATATCGTCGTCGCTGTGTACAAGGCCAATTCGAGAAATGCGATGCTGCTGGAGGAGTATTTGCGTATCAGGGGAGAGGAGTATATCAAATTGCAGGCGGAGAAGGAAGAAGAGGGGAGGACTGGCCGGCCCGTTGCGAGCAAGGTTTCGAAAAAGGTTATGGAGCAAGTGAGGCCAGGAGCGGGCATGAAGGAGAATGGGGGAGGCAGTAGCTCGCTCGTGTCGCAGAGAGGGGAAAGGCAGACGGTAGGGGAAGGCAGCAGCGACCGCGGAAGATTCGTCGAACACATGAATGATTAATGTCAAGGACGTTCTGGGCTAGAGGGGCTGAGAAGGATGCAAGGGCAATATTTTCTACTTACGGGTCGGACTCTTTTCTATCATCACCTCGGTACCGACGAGATACGCATTTACCTATAAAATCAAACAAAATGCGCTGTACTTGTGAAAGTCTGATCGGGTTGAGACTCATTCGCTAGCTCTATAGTGAAAATTCAATACTGTCTAATCCCACAAGTGAAAGTGATCGCTGAAATGGGCCGGGGAGGTCAACGAAGTGAGCGCACGGAAATCTGCAAGTAGATACATCGAAAGCCCTCATATTTGGTTAATCACATAGTAAGCACAAGCTAATCAACCAGCTTTATGATAAGCTCAGCGCCATGTCCCAGAACCCTTTCTCAAAGCGCACGGTCTTCTCCCAAACAGAAAACAACCGATCGTACCGAGGCTGCGAGGGAGCGTCGTCCTCCACGAGCAGTTCCATCAATTCTAAACCGGGAGAGGGTAAAGATTCGTCAGACAACTGGTTTCAAAACAGTGAGATGGCATAATCACTGATTCCGTCAATAACGCCTGCTTGATACTCCTCCCCAGCGTATTCCTCCATCCACTGGCGATATGGATTACCCTCCCACTTGACCCACGAATCCGGCCTTTGGGCCTCCCGTTTGAGCCACAGGCCTACCTCTCCGTATCCCAACAAGCACGCAGCAACAGCCATGGTAAGCACCGTTGTGTCACCTTGGAGAATTTAGAACACCAATTTCCGAGAACGCACAGAACAAATCAAGCTACCTTGTAAGCCCGTATCTATGAGGAACGCGCCATAGGCAGTAGTAGCAGGTGACTCGGGTGTCTTTTCCAAATCCTGAAGAGAGGTACCCCACTGTGAGAAGAATGAAGCGTGCATGGCGCTTTTCCGCGACATCAATGACTTCAGCGGTTCGCCTTGCTTTCCGTTGAACTACCGGAAGGAAGTCAAAAGTAACGTAGATGCGCACCGACGAATGACCTCGAACTGTGCGCGTTAATTTCCTCTGAAATACCAAGGACTGCCTTGACGGCAGCATTAATTGATGCGAAGTCAGTAGATTTGGATGCCAACAGCCTGCGCCCTCGTGTTGAGAGGATTTTCAAATTGGCGAAGCTAAAGCTTACGCGTATGCCCTTGCGTAATACTTTAGGTACAGGTAATCCTGCCTGATGGCATGTAAGATCGTTCACCAATCGAAGGCTCGAGGATGCCTCACTTGATGAAATGTTGGAATGATTTGTTGTCCAAGCTTCCCTTTCCCAGCTGAACCACGAAATCGTGGCGTACGTACTGTTTCCACACCGCTGCCGTGTTCTGGATAAATTTGAGCGTCAGTGGGTACGGATGTCTCGACGTTCTTCTGCGAAAATAAGAATTCAGGATAAGGCACTGGCAATCTCTTTGAATATCGCGCTTACGGCGGAACAATGAGGGTAGATGTCGAGTGGAAGTGGTTCAAGCTCGAGGGACCGTTCCCCTTTCCCAAGGATGACGCAGTCTCGATTCCTAACCGCGTAAAGGTCGTCGCTTGTGCAACGGCCTCGTCCACTACAATTTAAATTAAGCAAGAAATTTGGGTAACTCGATCCTTTGAGAACGAGACCTGGGATTTCATTGCCAAGGGCGCAGGCCAAGGCTGCGCTGAGTGCTGGATCTGCGCCAACGGGATTCCTCGATTTCATGGCCATCTGGGGATACAAAGTGAATGTCATTTTGCTTGGCTCCGTGCTGCCCGCACTACAAAGGATGTCAACAACGTAGTCCTTAGCGTCTGGGTTATGACTGATTCCGAGAATCTCGACGTTGTCACCCAAGGGAAAGTCAGATTTGATCCTCAACGAGGCATCGTTTGGGGCTTTCACCGTAAGAATGTCGTTTAACGAGATGGTCTGACCGCCCTTTAAAAGTACGGTCTGCGGTCCGAGTACTAGGATATTCTGCGCTGCGACAAGCATGTCGTAGAGCGAGGCGATCTTGACAGGACGTGCTTCAATGTTGAGCAGATACTGGGCTTCCGCTTCGCTGAGCGTGACGACCTGCGCAAGCGGAAACAGTTTCTTCACGATCGTGTGGATGTGCTCCGCTGATAGGACAGTCCCATAACCCGAGACGTAGACGGAATCGCATACAAACGGAACACGACCATGAATTCCGAAATAGGCGTTGAGACTCGACGCAATAGATTCGACAATGTCGGAACCAAAAAGCGTGCCAGTCTTGATCGCATGCACGTGGATATCTTTGAGCGCAGACGTCATCTATACAGGAATGGCTCAGCGAAGGAGTCGAACGTCGACGAGAACACGAGCCTGCTGCTCGACAAAGTCTGCGGGCATGATGCGTCGTTGCACCCCCGTCGTATTCTGCGCTGTGACCGCAGTCACGACGCTGGTGCCGTGGCACCCGTGCGCCGCGAATGTCTTGAGGTCTGCCTAGTTGACCATGGCGAACGTGGTGAGTGTTTGAGACCAAAGATGACATGATTACGTTAGTACCTGGATACCTTCCCTTCCGCTGGGATCTGTACCGGCGATCGTCAGAACTGCCGTCGTTCCGCTCGACATGCCAATCCCCAGGTGGATTGGGTCCTAATTCACACGAGGAACCCCGCTGGGTGGGATTATAAGAATTCGGGGCCTCGGGCCGTCCGAGTCTCATAAGGAAGACGCAAGAATACCCTTCTGCGTTGAATATGGAGAGATGGGAAGACGAGTCGCAGCGAATCTCAGTGTCTGGTAAGTCTCAATGTCTACGCCTTTGGGGCCATTGTACAGTATGTGAAGCAACCTTGGCCTTGTCCCACCTACCAAGTAGGCTCCTAGGACCCACAGGACCTTTTGGAACTTTGGTTCTCTCTGTGAGTATCGACTTTTCTGTGAACGCTGAGACAGAAATTATTACCGCGTGAACGGTGCTCGCGGTCCGCGGAGGGAATACCCGTTTCAGGCTCAAATAGTCACCAGACTCGGCGCCGCGGCACCCGTTCGGGTGCTTGACGGGACATTTCTCTCCCGTCTAGAAGGAGCTGAACATCTTCTCGCTACAGCGTCCTAACCATCTTGACCGCCATCATCATGCCAACCCGCGTGCCGCTTCTCTTTGTACGCAAGGACGCATCCTTCGGTATCTGATGGACTGATCGTTGCTGGCTAGGGTACCATGACCTTCGGTTTCGAGGGCAAGAACGGCGTGCGAACGTCTTCTCGGACAGAGTGCCAAGAGATCGTCGACGTCTTTTTCATTCGTGGCCACTCTGAACTCGACACGGCACGAATGTATGCCGAAGGGACCACGGAACAGGTGGGGCATCACATTGTTCGATCCGTGTGAGAGACTTGTACTCAATCGCCATCCCATCACCAGGTCCTCTCTCAACTCAACCTCGGAGACGCTACGATCGACACCAAGTAAGATTTCCTCCTTGGTGTGCCAGAAAGAGGGTACGCGATGGCTGATGCTGATCTCAAGGGTGTACCCATCCAAGCCGGGTGATCATTCTCCGGAGAACTTGAGGAAGACATTCTTGACATCTCTCGAGGCTCTCAAACGCGACAAAGTTCGTGTTCTATATTTGCATGCACCGGATCGCAGTGTTCCGTTCGAAGACACCGTGCGTGAGATCGATAATCTCCACAAAGAAGGCAGGTTGTGAGTATTTGTCCTTCGCCCCTTGTGTGGCGTTGATAGGCTGACGTACTCTTAGTGAGATTTTTGGTCTGAGCAACTTCGCTGCATGGGAGGTATGTGGGGACCTTGCCCGTGGTTCTCCACGAACTTACAGGGAACAGGTTGCGGAGGTAGTGGGAATCTGCAAAGCAAAGGGGTATGTACTACCGAAAATCTACCAAGCGTAAGCATTTGAGCCTTCCATGGATTCGTTTACTCGCTGACTGATACTCTTAGCATGTACAATGCCATCACGCGCGAGATCGAGACCGAATTGGTTCCCTGCTGTCGCAAGTTTGGTATCAGACTGGTTATTTACAACCCTCTCGCGTGCGTCCCTCTCTGATCCCATTGTACAAATTACCGACAGCCGAGATCCCTCAGCGGTGGTCTCTTCACGGGTAAGATCAGTTCCGTAGAAGATCAAGCACCCGAAGGCGGTCGCTTCGATCCTACTTCCAACATGGGTAAGATGTACCGCGGTCGCTACCTCCAGGAAGGCTACTTCAAGGCTCTCGAGCTCCTCAAAACCGTCGCGGTACGCTTGTCTTGTATCTAGTCAAAGATAGTCCTAAATATACCAAACTTCTTGTTTTCGCTAGGCGAAATACAACTTGCGCCTGACTGAAATAGCTCTCAGGTGGTGCCAGTACCATTCAGTGCTTGGCGTTTCCGATGGTGTCATCCTCGGTGCTAGCAGCGTTGCCCAGTTGAAACAGAACTGCGAGGACTCGGCGAAAGGGCCGCTTCCACAGGAGGTTATTGATGCCCTCGGCGAAGCTTGTAGGATCGTGAAGGCACACGGGAGCACGCCCTTGTACTGGCGTTAGAGGTATACGAGCGCATTTGAAACTCCAAGCTACTCGTGCGCAACTCATGTGTATAGTTATGTGTGTAGTGTTAGACCAACTTGTACTATCATTGTACCGGTTTTGCAAAATCAGAACATGAGCTGGCAAGTATCAAGGCCCTCTGGGCATCACCTGGACCCATAGATAGGCAGCGAATAACGACACCAAACAGTAAAATAAGTATAATACCACGAGCCGACAAGGGAGAGCACAGAACACAAGCATTGTATCTGCAGTGATTCCGTGGCCCGGCCTGAAAGCCGGGAGCCGACCAAGCTGGGCCCCAAAAAGCCTGGCCGAGCCGGGCCATATTAAGGGCTTGGTGGGGCTCAGAGCTCGGCTTGCCATTTTGAGAAGCCATGAGCCGAGCCAGGCCAGGCCCCAGAAGCCCTGAAGCTGTGTGAAGGATTGTACATTATGCTGTAGTGTTGGTGAGTTCCTGCATACATTCTTCCATCTCTTTGGTGAGATGATTAGCCAACAGGACTGCAGGACTAGTGGTTACTTCTGATGAAATAACACTATGTGGGCTATTCCAGCAGCAGCAGTGAGACTTGGCCAAGCAGTGTCCAAAGGGGCAAGGACAGAGAGCTTCAAGGAATAAATCAAGTGGAGAGGCTCACTTGATATAGAGTCACTTGTATGAGGACAAAGATATATCAGCAAAACAGAGTGCTGCTTAACCAGACTTATTTGGCTTTTTGTAGTTTTGCTGAGTTGCAGCTTGCTAAAAAAACATGCTAAGGCCACTAAGGCGACAAAAGCAGGGGTAAGAGCCAGAGCCCAAACAGTGTCAAACAGTATGGTATGGCACCTGATTATGTAAGTTCACCAAAATACATGGTTCTGCCACCAGATCCTGGGCCTCTATTGCAACATTAGTGATCATTACTGTCACACTATTTTGCATGAAACTCAGTCGTTGTGTCCTGCTTGATTTTCGTGTGATAAATTGCAAGACAATCCCTCGCTTGGTATTGCATCGCCTGTGTGTTGCATGTGGATGTTGCAAGATGACCCCTTCTGTAGTATTGCATTGTGTGTGGAAGACAAGATGAGCCAGTGCAATACCCTCCCCTCACCCACCTCTTCGCTATTGCATATTTGCTGCCCTTTTACAATACCCTCGCCGCCCTTTGCAAGACCACAGTCAGTGCATTTGTTGCAATACCACCACTTTTACAAAACCACAGTCCATCTCCTTGCAAAACCACACGATCACCCACCACCTTGCAATACCCTCCCCTCACCTGCCTCTTCACTGTTGCCTGATTTTCAAACACTCCTGTGCACTTCCCGGCTCATGGTTGCCATGCATTGTCCACCTCCTGCCCTTGCCTGCCTCCTGCCCTTGCCTGCCTGCCTCCTGCCCTTGCCCACTGCCATCCTCACTGTCTGGATGCAAGTCAGGACATCAAAATGGTGTGTGGTGACTGCCACATGCTCTTGTTGCATCAAGAGCGCGTGACGGTCGCCATACATTGTTTGTGTGTGCACCCCCACCCTAGGGCTGCCAAAGTTCAGTTCAGTTCAGTTCAGTACCCTTCTGGGCTGAACCTGAACCTGAACCTAGTGTCCTTAGCCTGAACCTAAATCTGAACTGAACTGAACCTACATGAACTAGTTCTACTAGGTTCAGTTCAGGTTCAGAACTAGTTCAGAACCTGAACCTTAGATTTAACTTTCAAATATACATAACCATCATTCTTCCTCTACAGTCCA